>CBVK0100154531.1:0-27707 GCA_900067695.1 Picea abies
GCTCTTCCGATCTCACTATGGATCAGTGGTATCAGAGCGATCTACTCCTTGTCATTTCTCAAAGAAGGTCCCTGACGAGGTCAAGGTATAGAGATTTGGGTCTCGAGCTAGTTTCACTTGAGGACAACCTCTCTCGCTAGCCCAAGTGACCTCCCATGGCAGAAGAAAAGAGAGACAACAGAGTATGATATCCTTTCAAGATGTTTCTCAAGGAAGCTCTCGTGCGATAGAGGAATGAGATGATGGAAAAATTCGCTCGTATCCTTTGAAGACTACCAATGGCGACGACCAAGGCATCTTCGACAAGCAACCATTTCATAGGTGCAACACCCTTCAAGGTACAAGTCAATTTTGATATCCCCTTATTTGAAGGCCAAATATATGCAGATGCTCTAGAAAAATGGTTGAATTTGCTAGAAGGTTATTTTTCTGTACAAAATTTTTCCTATAGTGAAAAGATCACCTTCGCGCTCCTTAAATCCCTTCCCCATGTCAGATCTTGGTGGGAAGGTTATTGGGAGAGGTACATCGCGGGTGAATCTACACCATTCAGGAGAGAACCCACTTGGGCAGCCTTTGTAGATGCCATAAAGGAAGAGTTATACCTTGTTGGAAACTATGATGACCAGTACATGTGATGGACAACTCTATGTCAGAAAAGAGACCAAATGGTGCCAAAGTACAATAACATATTTCATACCTTGTGCTCAAAGTTGGGTATCAAAGACTCTGAGTTGCACTTGATATTGAAGTATCGTAGTGGTATGCACATGTACATACAAACAAATATAGATTTCTTTGACATCTCCTCACTGGGAGTTGCTTATCGATATGCGGTCAAAATCGAGGATAAATTCAGGCAGCGGAGTAAGTGGGAGTTCGGGTTTGAATTTATGCCACAACAGAAGTATGAAAAAGGAAACCCTAACTCATAGAATGAAGGACATATCGACAAGGAAGGCCAACCTCAAGAGATCCATTCCAAGATGCAGGAAAAGAAGGGTAACAAGAAGTTTAAGAAAAACACTAAAAAGTGGTGCGAGTTCCACAAAATTCCCCAGCACAACATTGATGAATGTCGCTCGAAACAATCATTGGTGGTCGAGCTCAAAGAACAAGAATCAGAACCTAACTTAGACTTTGATTTAGAGCATAATAAAGGGAAACAAATAATTTATGTAGAAGCCACTACTACCATTGCGGCCACAATAATACAACCAGAAGAAATCGAGGAGATTAAGGAGGGGGAGCACCTCTTCCACTCGCAGATGTGGGTAAAGGGGACTCCACTGCATTTCATTGTTGGAAGCAGGAGTCAGAAGAACCTGATCTCATCTGAGGTTGTCAAGAGATTGAAGTTGCTAACGATGTCAAACCCCCAACCATACACCATTGAATGGTTGAGTCGGGGATGAGACATCCGTGTCAACCAACAGTGCCACCTATCCTATGGCATCAAGCCCTTCAAGGATGAGGTAGTGTGTGATGTTTCCCCACTTGAAGTCTGTGATGTTATTTTAGGAAAAACATATGTGTGGAAACTCCAGGCTATCTATGAGTCTCGGCCCCACAATGTCATTGTTACTCTAGGAGGTTAGCTCTACAGGGTACCAGAGGTAGTTCTGATCACTATCTTGGTAAAACAGTGCTGCAAAGTAATCTCTCATACCGAAAATTTTAGCCTCTTCACATTTCGATCATAAGGTGAACATAAAGACACTACGACCACTATAGCCTAAGCCCAAGATGTTTCTATCCAGCAGAAGCAAGTCGACACGATTATAGAGGAACATGAACAAAATGAGATTCTTCCATATGTTCAACATAGCTCTATCTGCCACGACCCTTTTCAGGTGTGCTTGGGGTTCCCACCAGTATCCCCCATTGATATAACTCTTCTTGTTGCATCTTCATCGGCAAATTCCTCCCACACTTAGACCAAGGAAGATCATGCAGCTAGATCTGTTGAATGGACCCAACTCCTCCAACATGTTCATGACATCCTTCCACGGACAAAGTACAATAAAGACATCTACTTCAACAAGGCAAGCAATTCACCAAGGTTCAAATTCAACAGAAGTTTCTCGATCTCCTGAGGGAACTTGATGCAATGGGGACCATTGCTTCCTAAGGGGGGAGGAATGATCCAGGTGGATCTCGGTGGCCATCCACCTTTTCCACTAAATCAACATTTCGAGCCTATGGTTTTGATAAACCATGATATTCACCCTTTTGATGGGGAATGGAATGTAGTTCCATCTTCATTTGTTAATTATAGACATCGTGTAACGATTTCCTAGTGGTTTTATGTACGTGCCTACAACATAGCATTAATGCACCGGATCCCATTAGAACTTCACAGTTAAGCGTGCACGGGCTAGAGTAGTATTGGGATGGGTGACCACTCGAGAAGTCCTACTGTTTTACATGCCTATGGCATTTTATAAACTTAGTCCAATTTATCCCACATGCATCATGGGAATTGTTCTCCTCTCACTCTCTCATATACAATTGAGGTGAAGGAGGCCCTTTAAGCATGCAATGGAGTGTGATGTAAATCTTGTTGCAAATGAAGCGTAGACAACATCTCTTTCTTTTTAGAGACAAGCTACCCCATCCTGCCAATTTGTGTTCTACAATGTTTTTGTCTCTTATTCATTAATAGAAGTTGGGTTTCACTGTATTTATGTGTTCTCTACTATATTTTTGTTCTTACCTCATTTCATTCTCTGCATAATCCAGATCATTTGTTCATGAAAACAAAATTATAACAAAGTTATACCATTCAACATTGATCTTTAGCATGAGAAACATCAATCCATTATGTGTCTTTAGAACATTCCACAGTTCATGTAATGTAAATAGTGAGTAATCTTGAGCAATATTACCACATGTTTGTTACAGTGTAAGGCACTCAAATAGTGATGAAATTATTTCATGTCATATTGCTCAACCCAAATATCAAACAAACAAACAATGATCCTTCGACGACATTCAAAACAGAGTATCACAAGTTTATTGTTATGAGAAGAGCATATTCAAAGTATGTTGTACAATGATGAAATTATGTCATTGCAAACAATGATCAAATTCTTGCACCAATAATGTTTCAAAGTTACCATTTAGTGTGTTCCATATCATGAGAGCAGCCCACAATGTTTAAATAGATTATGTGTATCAATATTCAAAGCATATCATCCATTGTTACCATCATTTAAAGAACAAATATTAAGAGCACAATGAACATTGCTTTAAACAATGAAGAATACCTCAAGTGATGGCAACAATAACCATAAATTTGATCTCTATGTGATTGTATATGAAAAGTACCAACAATGAAATGTGTTTGGTTGAGATTAGTGTTGCAAGCATTCAAAGAAAAGACCACAACTTTGCAGTAAAAAAGTGTTGAAAACCTTCAAACAATCTTTTTTTTATCCAAGAGAATCGATAGACCCGCCAATTGTCACCGGGGAGACCAAAGGTCGAGTCAGAGAAACCATGTCATTAACACTATGGACCAAGTCATTCCACCCTTTCCTACATCGATTTGGTTTAGGGGATGTTTGAGATTACAAATATGCCAAAATGTTTACTAAAGGATGATGCAAGAA
Organism: Picea abies; assembly: GCA_900067695.1. Lineage (NCBI taxonomy): Eukaryota > Viridiplantae > Streptophyta > Pinopsida > Pinales > Pinaceae > Picea > Picea abies. The sequence goes on from CBVK0100154531.1 coordinate 3,615, forward strand.
GATCAAAAATTAACCCTTATGCAGACTGTAAACCATTACCACATGTGCTAAAAAGTAAGGTAACAAGAAATCTCATACATTCATGTGAGTACCAAGAGGACTATTAGGCTGTAAGAATTGCCAATTTCAACACAAACAAGTTTAGACTTGGAGAAGATGGATTTAGAACCAAAACATCAAGCTTTGAAAGAGAGATTTATTGCCCAAAGATGCAAGTCATTTTAATCGTAGGTTAAGTTGTTGCACTCGTTTTAACATCAATCCATCCATATCAAGCATATAAGTCATGAAAGTGGTTCAATGTTGGCATATAAACCCTTGCCAAATAATTAAATAGGAACAAGACTAACATTCACCATATGTTTCCTAGCAATGAACCAAAGCAACCCAATAGAAATGATAAAATTCAAATAATTTGGATTTACTTTATTACTTAGGGTTAGATCCATAAATATAGCAAGAATTCAAACAAGATCCAAACCCTTTTTCAGATAGCTAAGCTAGGTTACTTATGCAATATTTAATCGATATATCATTCAATAATTTATCAGTACAAGCATGATCCAAATCCAACATGATCTAGCAATTAGAAATCAAAACCTAGACTTGGAATCTAGCAATCTTGTTCTATGAATTTAAACCCTTAAAACCCAATATTGCCAAAGCAAATAAAGAGAGAAAGGTTAAATTTTGAATTTTTTGTGAGAGAAAGGAAATTAAAGACTAGTGCCTAAAGCCTATTGGACCATGGAGTTGACTTATACTTCTTGAGGCTTGGTCCTTGCAAATAATCTTGCGACTCTAGGCAACCCTAAGGTGTACCTAGCGAATTCTCCCAAGAAAATCTCGGTGCTCCAAGATCTATATGGTGATAAGAGTGTGTTACCAGCTCCTTAAGTAGCAAGAGGTAGCCTCTACACCATCCCAGGGTATGAGATGGAAAGCAAATGAAGCTTTGTCAAAGTCAATACTCTAGTATAGATATAGAAAACTAAAGATTATAAGGAAAACATTTACCTTATGAAGCTCCTCCAATGTAACACTTTGCTCCTTTTATGGCTCCTTGCCAAGTTTTTCAATCCACCTTCACCTGCCACAAATAAAACCTTCTTGCTAGATTCCTCGCAAACATTTCCCCAAGAAATGCTAAGTTAAAACCAATGGCATAGATAGAAGTGATTCAAATGATATCTCTTATTCTCCAAACTCTAATTGCAAATGAGGACAAAGCCTTATTTATATAGAAGATGTGCCCTTCTAGAACCATGTAGAAAACCATGGGTAGATACAATACCATATGCAAAAACAAGGATCACAAGAAACCATGGAACAATACTCAAGTAGTTACAACAAAATCCAAAAATGAAGGGACACCCTCATAAAATAGTGAGAATATGACCAAGATACCACACGTGTGGTCCAATAGAGCACAGACAAATGTGCGCCCTCCTCAAAGTAATCCAAATTCCCATGATCTAGTCAAATGATGGTCCAAAGATGGAGTGCCCTCATAAAATGTCCACAAACTAATGGTTCAAATTGTAATAATGAAGTATACTCAACCAAAGTAGAGTGTGCCATTCTAGAAGGATAGGGATGTGGCACGTATGACCCAAAGCAAGGCACCTCATCAAATGTGCAAGGTCCAAATGCAATAACCAAATCAACCCCCTATAACCAACTATAACAACATGATTTGTAACCTCTAATAACATGGTCCAAGTACTTAACTACCTCAACAGACCCCATGCGTGGTCCATGTTAGAGAATGAGGCACATCTGTGGGTTAATATCATCCAAGTAGGGGCACCCTCTTGAAGTACTCCATGTGGCATTGTGATGATGTGGCATCCCCTTCATAGCCCGATGCACTATTATGGATCCCAATGCAGTGACATGCATACCAATGAAGTACATGGATCCCAAGGAAAATAACATAGATCCCAATGTTGATAGATATGACCAAATATTGGTACATGGATCCCAATGTAGTATCACAGATCCCAATGTAATGCCATGGGTATTGAGACACGATACACTTTTCTCAATGCAGGACACTCACTTGGAGTGGTGGGTCCAACTTCTTCACAAGACATTAGATGATGCACACTTAGTGATTTCTCTTAACACAACATACCAATAAAGGTTAGTTTTAATATTTTCCAAAGTTTTACCAAAGGGGAAAAAAAGTAACCCTTATACATGTGACAAGTCCTAGGACAATGAGTATTTCCCAAGTCCCTTGGTAAAAGGTAGGTGTTGTGCTGAATAATTATGGAAAGGGGAAGGGAAAAAACTCCATGTGATGACCCTCAAAGTCATTTAATATACTGCATAAGTTTTGTGATTTTATTCACTGGATGCACATGCTTAGTATCCCCCTAGACCAATTTCAAGTGGGATTGCATAGGCTTCAAGCTGACACCAAGCATCAACTTCCATAAGAGGAAAGGTTATATTGGCTATTTCACTTACAAGAAAACTATACAAAGGAGCATTTTCTTCTCTAGTGCCCTATATTCTATGAGATATGAGGTCCATTCTATTACCTCTTTGGGGTGTCTCATAACTCTCTCTATATATTCTTTTAGTACCTAAACTAGATGTGTTTGGCTTTGTTTACAAGAGAGGCATTTTTTCAGTTTCAAAACACCCCCTCCATCGAACACCACTTGGATGATCACATCATTTTTATTTCTAGTTATCCTTGTAAACAAGGATGCTAGGGGTCTAGCAGCCAACAACACCATTCCAATACAATCCACATGTGTTATATCATGAGGGGTCTCTTACTCCTCTTTGATGAGACCCATGTAAAGTTTCCAATTCAAATCCCAAGATAGGGCAAGAAAAACAATAGCCAAGAAAAAGATTTTGGTATTGGTTTGTGAAAGGTCTTCTTGCTGGAACAACTCTTCTGAACTCATTCTTGTGGGTAGAATCGGATTTCTACTGGTCATAATTTCCTTACCTGTTGTTGCTTTCATTGTTGATGGAACCTTTGATAATAATGACATAAATTTTAGGTTTTTCTTTATTTTCCTTTTTTTTATGGCTTTGTGACCTTAATGCTTGCATCTCCCTCGGGGGTCTTTTGTTTTTCATCGTAGCCAAGACCTGTCTTGATGAATGGTGACCTTTGGAAAGTAAGAATATTGTCTAATATTTCAATACTCTTTCCAAACTTCAAGATTTTTTTTAATTGATTAGTTGTTTTCTCAAGTTCCGTTCTTAAGGAAACTATTTCAGTTTCTTGCTTTTTGCAACTTTCTTCATTTTCTTGTAGTTGGCTTCTCACCGCTTCTTCTATCCTTTTTGTCTCTTCTAGTTGAGTCTTCAGGATGAAAATTGTCTTCTTTATTTCTTCAAGATCGTGATCGTCCTCTTCATATTTCTACAATTGCTCTTTTTGCTTTCTACTAGTTTCTCTAAGACTGCCTATTTCTTCTAAGACACTAATGAGTTTTTCTTCAAGAGTCACTTCCCCATCAATGTCTTCTTATTATTCTTCTGGTTTTTCTTTATTATTGTCTTCACTTTCTTTATTAGTAGACTTTGTATCCATGGCCATGAAGAGAAATTATTCCTTTTTAATATCAAAAACATATCCAACACTTTCTTCAAACGAGCTACTATCCTCTCTAGAGTAAAAACTCTCCTTCTTAGTATATTTTCCTCTTTTGTGTCTATAAGATTTGCTTCTATTGTTATTTTCTTCTTTGACATTATTGTCCTCATCATCATTGTCTTCCCTTTTTGCATATGGACACTTAGCAACAAAATGCCCTACTCTACCACAATTAAAACATATGAAGGGTAGCTTACCTTTGTGTTTGTTAGATCCTCTTTTTAGTTTTCTCACAAATTATGTTTCTTCTATATATGAGTCATGGTTGGAACAATAACGTAATTTGTGCTCTTTTATCTTCTTTGATGCTTTGAAAGTTGCTCCCTTCCATGTTGGATATTCTTTTTTTGTCCTCATCTCATATGCAGTGAGAATCCCATGCAGCTCATCCATTATTAATTTCTCTAGATCCTTCATTGCTTCAATGGCATAGACTTTGGCATCAAAACTTAAGTGGAGAGACCTAAGCACTTTTTGCACCATCACTAATTCTTCAACCTCCTTACCAAGTCCTTTCACGGTGTTGAAAATTTCATCCACTCGAAGAAAATATACTACAATAGTTTCTTCGTCTTTCATTTTCAAACTCTTGAATTGCCTTCAATGAGTTTGATGCATTTCCTTCTTCACCTTGTCATCGCCTTCATAGATTTTTTGAAGTTTGTCCCAAATATATTTTGTCGATTTACAATGCATCACCTTGACAAATTTTGATTCTGATAGACCACTCAATATAACATTCATGACTTTTGCATTATGTTCACTAGGCTTATTTCTAATCACATTTGTTGGTGGAGTTGTTGGGGTTGTATAACCATTCACAACTGATTGTCAAATATCAAACCCAAGAGCCATTAGATAATTTTGCATCCTTATACTCCAAAATGCATAGTTTATTTTTTCAAACAATGGACCCTTGTCTGTGAAGAAACCTTCTTGACTAGCCATATGTGCTCATGAGATCTACCTTCCAGTGGTTAGACTGTTTTTGAAGGAACATGCTCTGATACCAATTGTTGAACTTATGCTTATACTGAGAGGGGGGGTGAATCAATATAAGATACTTTTTTACTTTATTTAACTATTCATCAATCATTAATTAGCTGAGAAACAATAATCACATATAAACTCAAATCACAATGCACATAGTTTAATATGGAAACCCAGTCGAGAGAAAACCATGAAACGTATCTTTATGAATTCATGTAGGCACCAAACTATTGTTACAAATATTGTTGGTACCAACCTACTAGAGACACCAATCTCCTTAACTAAGCCCCAACTCAACACAATGTAGAAACCAACCTACCAGAGACACTAATCTACTCAACTGAGCACCAACCCTGCAGCACCTGTAGGCACCAACCTGCTATTACAATATTTGCAGGCACCAACCTGATGGAGACAGCAATACGCTCACCTGAACACCAACTCAACAAGATATTTGTAGACACCAATCCAAGATCTTCATACACATAGTACTTCTGACTTCACCTACATGCTTCATTCTAGAAACAATCCTTCAAACCCTAGTCACATGTAGCCTTCAAGCCCTAGCCAGCCTCATAACATCATTCAAGAATATAATCCACGACGATAACATCACAACCTTAGAAAGCACACACATAAACATCACAATATAAGAATAGAACACACAGTAGTATCATAGTGTTGGAAACATCACAACAACAAAATAATGCACATTGAGAACAAGAAAGACCCCAATATCCAATGTAGTGCCATGGATATTGAGACATGGTACACTTTTCTCGATGCAGGACACCCACTTGGAGTGGTGGGTCCAACTTCTTCACAAGACATTAGATGATGCACACTTAGTGATTTTTCTTAACAAAACATAGCAATAAAGGTTGGTTTTAATATTTGCCAAAGTTTTACCAAAGGGGAACAACACTAACACTTATACATGTGACAAGTCCTAGGACAATGAGTATTTCCCAAGTCCCTTGGTAAAAGGTAGGTGTTGTGTTGAAAAATTATGGAAAGGGGAAGCGAAAAAACTCCATGTGATGACCCTCAAAGTCATTTAATATGTTGCATAGGTATTGTGATTTTATTCACCGGATGCACATGCTTAGTATCCCCCTAGACCAATTTCAAGTGGGATTGCATAGGATTCAAGCCGACGCGAAGCATCAACTTCCATAAGAGGAAAGGCTATCTTAGCTATGTCACTTACAAGCAACCCATACAAAGGAGCATTTTCTTCTCTAGTGCCCTATATTCTATGAGATATGAGGTCCATTCTATTACCTCTTTGGGCTGTCTCATAACTCTCTCTCTATCTTCTTTCAGTACCTAAACTAGATGTGTTTGGATTTGTTTACAAGAGAGGCATTGGGTGTCCATTCTTTCAGTTTCAAAACATCCCCTTGATCGAACACCACTTGGATGATCACATCCTTTTTTTTTCCAGTTATCCTTGTAAACAAGGACACTAGGGGTCTAGTTGCCAACAACACCATTCCAAGACAACCCACAATTATGATACCATGAGGGGTCTCTTACTCCTATTTGATGAGACCCATGTAAATTTTCCAATTCGAATCCCAAGATAGGGAAAGAAAAACAATATCCAAGAAAGAGATTTTGGTAATAGTTTGTGAAAGGTCTTCCTAGTGGAACAACTCTTTTGAACTCATTCTCGTGGGTAGAAGCATATTTCTATTGGTCATCATTTCCTTTCTCGTTGTTGCTTTCATTGTTGATGGAGCCTTTGAGAATATTGGCATAACTTTTAGGTTTTTCTTCATTTTCCTTTTTTTGTTGGCTTTGTGACATTAATGCTTGCATCTCCCTCAGGGGTATTTTTTTTTTTGTCGTAGCCAAGACCTGTATTGATGAATGGTGACATTTGGAAACTAAGAATATTGTCTAAGATTTCAATACTCTTTCCAAACTTCAAGCTTTTATTTAATTTATTAGTTGTTTTCTCAAGTTCCGTTCTTAAGGAAGTTATTTCAGTTTCTTGCTTTTTGCAATTTCTTCATTTTCTTGTAGTTGGCTTCTCACGACTTCTTCTATCCTTTTTGCCTCTTCTACCCGAGTCTTCAGGATGAAAATTGTCTTCTCTATTTCTTCGAGATCATGATCGTCCTCTTCATATTTCTACAATTTCTCTTTCTGCTTTCTAGTATTTTCTCTAACATTGTCTATTTCTTCTAAGGCACTAATGAGTTTTGCTTCAAGATTCACTTCCCCATCAATGTCTTCTTATTATTCTTCTGGTTTTTCTTTATTATTGTCTTCACTTTATTTATTAGTAGACTTTGTATCCATGGACATGAAGAAAAATTCTTCTTTGTTAATATGAAAAACATATCCATCACTTTCTTCAGACAATCTATTATCCTCTCTAGAGTAAAAACTCTTCTTCTTAGTATATTTTCCTCTTTTGTGTCTATAAGATTTGCTTCTATTGTTATGTTCTTCTTTGACATTATTGTCCCCATCATCATTGTCTTCCCTTTTTGCATATGGAAACTTAGCAACAAAATGCCCTACTCTACCACAATTAAAACATATGAAGGGTAGCATACCTTTGTGTTTGTCAGATCCTCTTCTTAGTTTTCTCACAAATTATGTTTCTTCTATATCTGATTCATGGCTGGAACAATCACATAATTTGTGTCCTTCTGTCTTCTTTGGTGCTTTGAAAGCTGCTCCCTTCCATGTTGAATTTTCTTTTTTTGTCCTCATCTCATATGTAATGAGAATCCCATGCAGCTGATCCATTGTTAATTTCTCTAGATCCTTCATTGCTTCAATGGCATAGACTTTGGCTTCAAAACTTAAGTGGAGAGACCTGAGAACTTTTTGCATAATCACTAATTCTTCAACCTCCTCACCAAGTCCTTTTATGGTGTTGAAAATTTCATCCACTAGAAGAAAACATACTACAACATTTTCTTCATCTTTAATTTTCAAACCCTTGAATTGTCTTCAATGAGTTTGAAGATTTTCCTTCTTCACCTTGTCATCACCTTCATAGATGTTTTGAAGTTTGTCACAAATATATTTTGTGGATTTACAATGCATCACCTTGACAAATTTTGATTCTGATAGAGCACTCAATATAGCATTCATGACTTTTGCATTATGTTCACTAGGCTTCTTTCTGATCACATTTGTTGGTGGAGTTGTTGGGGCTGTATAACCATTCATGATTGATTGTCAAATATCAAACCCAAGAGCCATTAGATAAGTTTGCATCCTTATACTCCAAAATGCATAGTTTGTTTTGTCAAACAATGGACTCTTGTTTGTGAAGAAACCTTCTTGACTAGTCATATGTGCTCTTGAGATCTAGCTTCCAGTGGTTAGACTATTTTTGAATGAACATGCTATGATACCAATTGTTGAACTTATGCTTATACTGAGAGGGGGGGTGAATCAATATAAGATACTTTTTACTTTATTTAACTATTCATCAATCATTCATTAGCTGAGAAACAATAATCACATATAAAATCAAATCACAATGCACATAGTTTAATATGGAAACCCAATCGAGAGAAAACCATAAAACTTATCTTTATGAATTCATGTAGGCACCAACCTATTGTTACAAATATTGTTGGCACAAACCTACTATAGACACCAATCTCCTTAACTAAGAACCAACTCAACAAGATGTGGGTACCAACCTACTGGAGACACCAATCTCCTCAACTGAGCACCAACCTAGCATCACCTATAGGCACCAACCTACTATTACAGTATTTGCAGGCACCAACCTGATGGAGACACCAATCCCCTCACCTGAGCACCAACTCAACAAGATATGTGTAGACACCAATCCAAGATCTTCATACATATAGTAATTCCGACTTCACCTACATGCTTCATTCTAGAAACAATCCTTCAAACCCTAGTCACATGTAGCCTTCATGCCCTATGCATCCTCATAACATCATTCAAGAATATAATCCCCGCCGACAACATCACAACCTCAAAATAGTGCACACAAAAACATCACAATATCATAATAGCACAGACGGTAGCATCATAGTGATGACAACATCACAACATCATAATAGTGCACCATGAGAACAAGAAAGACCCCAATATCCAATGCAATGCCATGGATATTGAGAAATGGTACACTTTTCCCAATGTAGGAAACCCACTTGGAGTGGTGGGTACAACTTCTTCACAAGACATTAGATGATGCACACTTAGTGATTTCTCTTAACACAACATACCAATAAAGGTTAGTTTTAATATTTGCCAAAATTTTACCAAAGGGGAACAACAATAACCCTTATACATGTGACAAGTCCTAGGACAATGAGTATTTCCCAAGTCCCTTGGTAAAAGGTAGGTGTTGTGTTGAATAATTATGGAAAGGGGAAGGGAAAAAACTCCATGTGATGGCCCTCAAAGTCATTTAATATGTTGCATAGGTATTGTGATTTTAAACACTGGATGCACATGCTTAGTATCCCCCTACACTAATTTCAAGTGGGATTGCATAGGATTCAAGCCGACGCCAAGCATCAACTTCCATAAGAGGAAAGGATATCTTAGCTATGTCACTTACAAGCAACCTATACAAAGGAGCATTTTCTTCTCTAGTGCCCTATATTCTATGAGATATGAGGTCCATTCTATTACCTCTTTGGGGTGTCTCATAACTCTCTCTCTATCTTCTTTTGGTAACTAAACTAGATGTGTTTGGCTTTGTTTACAAGAGAGGCATTGGGTCTCCATTCTTTCAGTTTCAAAACACCTCCTCGATCAAACACCACTTGGATGATCACATCCTTTTTTTTCTAGTTATCCCTGTAAACAAGGACGCTAGGGGTCTAGTAGCCAACAACACCATTCCAAGAAAAACCACATTTTTTATATCATGAGGGGTGTCTTACTCCTCTTTGATGAGACCCATGTAAAGTTGTCAATTCGAATCCCAAGATAGGGCAAGAAAAACAATAGCCAAGAAAGAGATTTGGTATCGGTTTGTGAAAGGTCTTCTTGGTGGAACAACTCTTCTGAACTCATTATCTTGGGTAGAATCAGATTTCTACTAGTCATCATTTTCTTTCCTACTATTTCTTTCATTGTTGATGGAGCCTTTGAGAATATTGGCATAACTTTTAGGTTTTTCTTCATTTTCCTTTTTCTAACGGTTTTGTGACCTTAATGCTTGCATCTCCCTCTGAGTTCTTTTATTTTTCGTCGTAGCCAAGACCTGTCTTGATGAATGGTGACCTTTGGAAACTAAGAATATTGTCTAAGATTTCAATACTCTTTGCAAACGTCAAGCTTTTATTTAATTGATTCTTTGTCTTCTCAAGTTCCGTTCTTAAAGAAACTATTTCAGTTTCTTGCTTTTTGAAATTTTCTTCATTTTCTTGTAGCTGGCTTCTCACCACTTCTTCTATCCTTTTTTCCTCTTCTAGTTGAGTCTTCGGGATGAAAATTGTCTTCTCTATTTCTTCAATATCATGATCGTCCTCTTCATATTTCTACAATTGCTCTTTCTGCTTTCTATTATTTTCTCTAAGACTGACTATTTCTTCTACGACACTAATGAGTTTTGCTTCAAGATTCACTTCCCCATCAATGGCTTCGTATTCTTCTTTTGGTTTTTCTTTATTATTGTCGTCACTTTCTTTATTACTAGACTTTGTATCCATGGCCATGAAGAGAATTTCTTCTTTGTTAATATAAAAAACATATCCATCACTTTCTTCATACGAGCTACTATTCTCTCTAGAGTAAAAACTCTTCTTCTTAGTATATTTTCTTCTTTTGTGTCTATAAGATTTGCTTCTATTGTTATGTTCGTCTTTGACATTATTGTCCTCATCATCATTGTCTTCCCTTTTTTCATATGGACACTTAGCAAAAAAATTCCCTACTCTACCACAATTAAAAGATATGAAGGCCAACTTACCTTTGTGTTTGTCAGATCCTCTTTTTAGCTTTCTCACAAATTATGTTTTTTCTATATCTGATTCATGGTTGGAACAATCACATAATTTGTGTCATTTTGTCTTCTTTGATGCTTTGAAAGTTGCTCCCTTCCATGTTGGAATTTTTTTTTGTCCTCATCTCATATGCAGTGAGAATCCCATGCAACTCATCCATTGTTAACTTCTCTAGATCCTTCATTACTTCAATGGCATAGACTTTGGCATCAAAACTTAAGTGGAGAGACCTGAGCACTTTTTGCACAATCACTAATTCTTCAACCTCCTCACCAAGTCCTTTGACGGTGTTGAAAATTTCATCCACTCGAAGTAAACACACTACAACATTTTCTTCGTCTTTCATTTTCAAACTATTAAATTGTCTTCAATGAGTTTGAAACTTTTCCTTCTTCACCTTGTCACCGTCTTCATAGATGTTTTGAAGTTTGTCACAAATATATTTTGTGGATTTACAATGCATCCCCTTGACAAATTTTTATTCTTATAGACCACTCAATATAGCATTCGTAACTTTTCCATTATGTTTACTAGGCTTCTTTCTGATCACATTTGTTAGTGGAGTTGTTCGGGTTGTATAACCATTCACGACTGATTGTCAAATATCAAACCCAAGAGCCATTAGATAAGTTTGAATCCTTGTACTCCAAAATGCATAGTTTGTTTTGTCAAACAATGGACCCTTGTTTGTGAAGAAACCTTCTTGACTAGCCATATGTGCTCCTGAGATCTACCTTCCAGTGGTTAGAATGTTTTTGAAGGAACATGCTCTGATACCAATTGTTGAACTTATGCTTATACTAAGAGGAGGGGGTGAATAAATATAAGATACTTTTTACTTTATTTAACTATTCATCAATCATTCATTAGCCGAGAAACAATATTCACATATAAACTCAAATCACAATGCACATAGTTTAATATGGAAACCCAATCGAGAGAAAACCATAAAACTTGTCTTTATGAATTCATGTGGGCACCAACCTACTGTTACAAAGATTGTTGGCACCAACCTACTAGAGACACCAATATCCTTAACTAAGCACCAACTCAACAATATGTAGGCACCAACCTACAAGAGACACCACTATCCTCAACTGAGCACCAACCTAGCATTGCCTATAGGCACCAACCTACTATTACAATATTTGCAGGAACCAACGTGATAGAGATACCAATCCCCTCACCTGAGCACCAACTCAACAAGATATGTGTAGACACCATTCCAAGATCTTCATACACATAGTACTTCTGACTTCACCTACATGCTTCATTCTAGAAACAATCCTCCAAACCCTAGTCACATGTAGCCTTTATTCCCTAGTTAGCCTCATAACATCATTCAAGAATATAACCCCCGACGACAACATCACAACCTTAGAATAACGCACACAGAAACATCACAATATCATAATAGCACAACCGGTAGCATCATTGTGATGGCAACATCACAACATCATAATAATGCACCTTGAGAACAAGAAAAACCCCAATATCCAATGTAGTGCCATGGATATTGAGACATGGTACACTTTTCCCAATGCAGGACACCCACTTGGAGTGGTGGATCCAACTTCTTCACAAGACATTAGATGATGCACTCTTAGTGATTTCTCTTAACACAACATACCAATAAAGGTTAGTTTTAATATTTTCCAAAGTTCTACCAAAGGGGAACAACAATAACCTTTATACATGTGACAAGTCCTAGGACAATGAGTATTTCTCAAGTCCCTTGGTAAAAGGTAGGTGTTGTGTTGAAATATTATGGAAAGGGGAAGGGAAAAAACTCCATGTGATGACCCTCAAAGTCATTTAATATGTTGCATAGGTATTGTGATTTTATTCACTGGATGCACATGGTTAGTATCCCCCTAAACCAATTTCAATTGGGATTGCATAGGCTTCAAGCCGACGGGAAGCATCAACTTCCATAAGAGGAAAGGCTATCTTAGCTATGTCACTTACAAGCAACCTATACAAAGCAGCATTTTCTTCTCTAGTGCCGTATATTCTATGAGATATGAGGTCCATTCTATTACCTCTTTTGGGTGTCTCATAACTCTCTCTCTATATTATTTCAGTACCTAAACTAGATGTGTTTGGATTTGTTTACAAGAGCAACATTAGGTCTCCATTCTTTCAGTTTCAAAACACCCCCTCGATCGAACACCACTTAAATGATCACATCCTTTTTTTTTTCCAGTTATCCATGTATACAAGGACGCTAGGGGTCTAGCAACCAACAACACCATTCCAAGACAACCCACATTTGTTATATCATGAGGGGTATCTTACTCCTCTTTGATGAGACCCATGTAAAGTTGCCAATTCGAACCTCAAGATAGGGAAAGAAAAACAATAGCCAAGAAAGAGATTTCGGTACCGGTTTGTGAAAGGTCTTCCTGGTGGAACAACTCTTCTGAACTCATTCTTGTGGGTAGAATCAGATTTCCACTAGTAATCATTTCCTTTCTTGTTGCTGCTTTCATTGTTTATGGAGCTTTTGAGAATATTGGCATAACGTTTAGGTTATTCTTCATTTTCCTTTTTCTAATGGCTTTGTGACCTTAATGCTTGCATCTCCCTCAGGGGTCTTTTGTTTTTCGTCGTAGCCAAGACCTATCTTGATGAATGGTGACCTTTGGAAACTAAGAATATTGTCTAAGATTTCAATACACTTTCCAAAATTCAACCTTTTGTTTAATTGTATAGTTGTTTTCTCAAGCTCTGTTCTTAAGGAAACTATTTCAGTTTCTTGCTTTTTGCAATTTTCTTCATTTTCTTGTAGCTGGATTCTCACCATTTATTCTATCCTTTTTGCCTCTTCTAGTTGAGTTTTCAGGATGAAAATTGTCTCCTCTATTTCTTCAATATCATGATCGTCCTCTTCATATTTCTACAATTGCTCTTTTTGCTTTCTAGTATTTTCTCTAAGACTGTCTATTTCTTCTAAGGCACTAATGAGTTTTGCTTCAAGATTCACTTCCCCATCAATGCCTTCTTATTGTTCTTCTGGTTTTTCTTTATTATTGTCTTCACTTTCTTTATTAGTAGACTTTGTATCCATGGCCACGAAGATACAGTCTTCTTTTTTAATAACAAAAACATATCCATCACTTTCTTCAGATGAGCTACTATCCTCTCTAGAGTAAAAAGTCTTCTTCTTAGTATATTTTCCTCTTTTGTGTCTATAAGATTTGCTTCTATTGTTATGTTCTTCTTTGACATTATTGTCCTCATCATCATTGTCTTCCCTTTTTGCTTATGGACACTTAGCAGCAAAATTCCGTACTCTACCACAATTAAAACATATGAAGGGTAGCTTACCTTTGTGTTTGTTAGATCCTCTTTTTAGCTTTCTCACAAATTATGTTTCTTCTATATCTGATTCATGGATGGAACAATCACATAATTTGTGTCATTTTGTCTTCTTTGATGCTTTGAAAGCTGCTCCCTTCCATGTTGGATTTTCTTTTTTTGTCCTCATCTCATATGCAGTGAGAATCCCATGCATTTCATCCATTGTTAATTTATCTAGATCCTTCATTGCTTCAATGGCATAGACTTTGGCATCAAAACTTAAGTGGAGAGACCTGAGCACTTTTTGCACAATCACTAATTCTTCAACCTCCTCACCAAGTCCTTTGATGGTGTTGAAATTTCATCCACTCAAAGAAAACATACTACAACATTTCCTTCGTCTTTCATTTTCAAACTCTTGAATTGTCTTCAATGAGTTTGAAGCTTTTCCTTCTTCACCTTGTCATCGCCTTCATAGATGTTTTGAAATTTGTCCCAAATATATTTTGTGGATTTACAATGCATCACCTTGACAAATTTTGATTATGATAGACCACTCAATATAGCATTCATGACTTTTGCATTATGTTCATTAGGATTCTTTCTGATCACATTTGTTGGTGGAGTTGTTGGGGATGTATAACCATTCACGACTGATTGTCAAATATCAAACCCAAGAGGCAGTAGATAAGTTTGCATCCTTATACTCCAAAATACATAGTTTTTTTGGTCAAACAATGGACCCTTGTTTGTGAAGAAACCTTCTTGACTAGCCATATGTGCTCCTGAGATCTACCTTCCACTGGTTAGACTATTTTTGAAGAAACATGCTTTGATACCAATTGTTGAACTTATGCTTATACTGAGAGGGGGGGGGGTGTGAATCAATATAAGATACTTTTTACTTTATTTAACTATTCATCAATCATTCATTAGCTGAGAGACAATATTCACATATAAACTCAAATCATAATGCACATAATTTAATATGGAAACCCAATCGAGAGAAAACCATAAAACTTATCTTTATGAATTCATGTAGGCACCAACCTACTGTTACAAAGATTGTTGGCACCAACCTACTAGAGACACCAATCTCCTTAACTAAGCACCAACTCAACAAGATGTAGGCACCAACCTACTGGAGACACCAATCTCCTCAACTAAGCACCAACCCAGCATCACCTATAGGCACCAACCTACTATTACAATATTTGCAGGCACCAACCTGATGGAGACACCAATCCCCTCACATGAGCACCAACTCAACAAGATATGTGTAGACACCAAATCAAGATCTTCATACACATAGTACTTATGACTTCACCTACATGCTTCATTCTAGAAACAATCCTTCAAACCCTAGTCACATTGTTCAAGAATATAATCCTCGACGACAACATCACAACCTCAGAATAACGTAGATGGAAACATCACAATATCAAAATAGCACACACGGTAGCATCATAATGATGGCAACATCACAACATCAAAATAGTGCACCTTTAGAACAAGAAAGACCCTACGAAAATCCCTTAGACTTCTCTTGCACACCTTTAGATCCCAAAAGACACCCCAATACCTTTAGTGCACCTTGGATCACTTCAGTGCACTTCATATTTGCTCTCTTTTTTGGTTGCACTACAAATGCGCACATCTATCATATATTTATAGTAATTATGTCCATACTTTTAGGTCCGACATGTAAAAACTAGCTGAGTCGACCTCAATTTTTTGGTTGGGTTGTTGGACGGAAAAATTCATATCTCCTCATTCCTAGGGAGTTAGAGGGAATCCCATATACCATTGGAAATGTCTCAGAATAAGTTTTCCAACCATATAAATTGTGCTCCCATTTGAACTAGGTATGTAGGGTAAACACGCCTTCAAAGATAGGGTATCCAAATTGACCATAAAAAATCCAAAAATAATATTTTCCACAATCTCCATCTTGCAATCTTTATCTTAGACATTTGCATGCTTGTAATATTTATCTTGGACATCTATAGGTTCCCCTCGTCTTTGAAATCAATGAGAACAATATTTCCAACAATATCAACTCTTCTTTTAGTACTTCAAGATAATCCTCTATCAAGACTTTCTTCCCTTCAACCTTGGATAATAGAGAGACAAATATTCATAGGTGGATGGCCTACAAGAGTGTAGTGTTTCCTCCTCATCCATGTGAAATTCATGTAAGTAGTGCAAGGGTTGTGCATTCACTTGATCTCATATATCAATCCCAACTACGAATACATGGTTTGACAATTTCTTTGATTGCATAAAAAGGTTCACTTCATAACTGAGACGACTCAACTGTGTTTTTCTAAAGTTGTCAACTTGTTCGAAGGAAATCACAACGAATTCAACTTGAGCCTTCATATGTTGGAATAGTTTCCATTTGATATCTATGACATCAAATAGAGTCTCGCGGAGTTTTTGTGGCATCATCTCCCTGGTTGGACAAGGTCCTAACTTGGGTAACTCTTGCCACATTCTCCTACATGCATTGTGTTATGAAGCTTCTACAAATGACAACTAAATAGAGGCAACACAAACTTGGAATAATGTCAACATTACTTGAATGGCTTCTACAAATGGTTTTTGCAAATGACTTTGTAAATGGCTTCATGCACCAAGTTGAAGCTTCTCCAATCCAAGAAATTTTCATCTAGCATTAGTTGTATATTGTTTAGATGGACATTCGTTGTATACAAGAATATCACAAAGTATTCAAAACACACTCTCTTACATCTATCAGAAAGGCGTGTTGTAAGTAAACTCCCTTGCAATGATTTACTTCATGGTATGAGCTTTAATTCTTTGTACTGAAATGAATTGCTAATCTTTGGATCTACGTGGAATCACGATGCCCAAGAAAGGTTAAAGACGAGTAAGCATTGGGACAACGATCGAGACAAGTTGACATAAATCGTTGCACTAACACTAACACTAACACTAGGGAAAACCTTAAGCACCAAACAAACTTATCATTATTGTTGGTGGAACTTTGAAGTTTTCTAAAGTTCCATGTAAGGAATACAATACATCAAGGTTCCACAAACAGGCATTTATGACAAATCTGTTTGGTTCTTAAGGTTTGCCATATAACATTGACACTTGGGAGTAGGCTAATCTTGTGGAAAAAGAATCCCTTTTCAAGCCACAAATGCGATAAGAATTCGACATAAATTTCAGGCACGAGGAGAGTTCTACCATGATCCAAGGCTCATGCATGGTGGAACAATGCCCTTAGGGGTTTTGCCCAATTCTAAATTGACATAAATCATAAAAAATTGAATCAAATTTTAAGATCTATGAAAACTATACTTAAAACTATACTTAAAATTAGATCAAATTTTAAGATCTATGAAAACTATACTTTTTGTATCACTAAAATCTAATAATTCTCAAAAAAAAAATTGCTACAAGATTAAATGGCTCCCTAGCACTCATAGGTAACCCATCTTTATCCTGACCTGTTAATGAGATGGTTATGGCAATCATGGTTTACTCTCTATAATTTCTTTTAAAAGGAGTTGATAGAAAATCACATGAAAACGCTTTAAGAAAGCCAAGATTTGGGTAAAAGAATATTAGTTTACGAGCTTTAATAACAAATCAAAGATTCCTGAATCCGTCTCTGTACTCCGTTCCCTGATTCAAGAGGGTCTAGTGTGTATGTAGGAAATGTAAAATATAGAAGCCTGAAAGCGAGGAATCAGGGACATCTCGAGAAAATAATGGATGTGATTCTATTCTCAATTATAATAGCCATCATAGTAATCTTCTTTATATTGGCAGTGATAATTACCGTAGAGGGCACCTGCAAACCAAAATAACCATCAAGGCCAGTGTCCGAAATCTCATTTGGGTTTCCTGGTCCTCAAAGCTCTCGGTTCCCAGTGGTCCTCAAAGCTCTCGGGTCCCAGTGGTCCTCAAAGCTCTCGAGTACTCATCTGAATGGTTTTAGCTCTTAGGGTATTTGAGATCTGTTGAGAAAATTCGTGGGTTGATTTCAATCTTCATTGGAAAGCAGTTTCTTAAGGTGAAAAATGGGTGGGCACAGCATAAGGCAAAAGGAGAAATTCATTCTCTGGGCAATGTCTGTTGTGTTTTTGGAGTTGATTATCATATGCAGAGCATTAGGTTCTGGTTCCTGCCCTTTCAGCAACAAGGCTTCTTCTGCAGATGATGATGATCATCACCACCACCATGGAGGTCACAGTCATGGGGAAATTATTGGATTTGTAGGTGACGAGGAGGACCATTCTGATCATCACGGGTGTGGACATTCCCATTTCCATGATCATGACAATGACCACCACGACCACGACCATCAACATGAACATATTCCCAAATCATTCAGGCTTCCAGAAGAATTAAAAGAGGAGGAGGATCTGAGACTGCATGGATTTGGTTCTCAGTATCATGACCACGAAGACGATGAGCATGAACATCTATCTACAACAGGTGCAAACATCACACATGTTTTTTGAGTTGTACTTTTTTGTTCTAGCATATGGTTTCTTGAGTTTTCCACAAATTGTCCGCAGCAGCTATATCAATCAGTAGTCCCGAGTTTGTGAACAGTTTTCTCATTATACTGTTTAAAACGTTTTTTGATAATGGTTTAAAATTTGTACTGTTCACTTCGTGGTTTCTGTTTATTACCAGAGGTTTAATTTTTGGACTGGTGTTGTTTGATTTTCGTTGGATTTGGAGAATTCTGTCTTTTTTTTGGGCAATTCGGACTACTTACATGACCAATATCAAAATTACAGAAAAGAGGTTAATGCCAGTATTTTCCTCACAAGGTTCGGGCTCATTCCAACATGAAAGAATTTGGGGATAGCTTCCCACATTCTCAAGTCGTAGCTCTTCCCCCACTTTTGGTAAATCCCCATAGTTCAACAACCTCTAGTTACTATTATTTTTTGGCAATGGGTTAGGTAAAATCCTCCATGTACTAGTAATGGAATAGGAAAGTTACTTGGAATCCACTCGTCAAGAGGTTTCTTAAAGGATAGAACCATGTGATGAAGCAAACCACAGCAAGGAAGACTAATATGCAAAAGACCACAGTTAAACAATCCTGACAAGACATAATGATTAGTCTACGACAGCAAGGACTGGCTGAGCCAATGCAAAACAATCCTCCTTATTAGGAGCAGCGTAAGAATTAGTAGACATATCATTGACCACCTGTCGAGTTATTTATACTCTAGAGATCCTTTGCGCACAGCTACTATTATCAAAAGTACCCTATACATGGTTGTGATCATCGTGCAGTAATTGTGCCTAGGCACAAAGGTGCAGCATTCTATTCCAAGTAGTAAAGGATGTAGACATTTTAGGCGAGAAATGTTAGTAAATGATTAGCAGCACAGTAGAATAGTAGAGTACTGGCACACATTTTCATAATAACATGATCTAGCAGCGATATGTGCATAGTAGAAGGGGAGAGTACTAGCACACATTTGTATAAGAACTTGATCTAGCAGTAATGCGTGCATATCAAGCAGGATAGCAACATTATTATCAAATCCCTTATTGGAAAAAATTGTTAAAGTATGTATTGACCATTCTAGACGGTTGCCCTCTTCTGCTAAAAATAGGAGTAGGGTTAGGATAAAATACGATGGATAGTTTCGAGATAAGATTTGTCTATTCTAGGGTGAGCTATTTTTGGCCGGAGGCCAATTGTTATTCTCAGCAGCCAAACTTGAAACAAATGTTGTACTATCAATCTGTGTTCCTATGCAGTACAAAATTAAGTGAGTCGAGTGTGGAAGTTATCTCTTGTTTCTTGTGCATGTGTGCTTGGAAAAACCAACATGATATTACAGCTGAAGTGATTTTAAGAGCCCAAAAAGATGAAGTCTGAGGCTGGATCGGGTGCATATCACTTGTGGAGAGCATTGAACCCAACAGATGGGAAATGCATCTGAACAAATGTTTGCCATTTTGATTCAGACATAGAGTGGGAAGATTGTCCTAGTGCTTTTGGAGAGAAAAATAACGCAGGTGCATGAAATCGGGAGGTAAGGCACAATATATGGATAAGGTGCATGTGCACAAGAGAATAAGTCTGCATGAAAATAAGGCAAACTGATGCATGGATATATACAGAACAATTATTCGTGCATCTAGAGAAGTACAAGAAGACCCAGAGCTACAGATAAGAACTGGAAGAAAAGATAATACGAGTTCTGCATGAAGATACTAATGAACTAAAGAAGATAATATGCGTTCTGCATGAAGATAACTACAAACTATTTTGGATAAAGACTTTTGTAGTTACTGATAATTTTCTTAATAGCGGATAATAATGAGTCGGGACTCTATTTAGAGGATGTGATGTACTTTTGATGACAGGGAACAAGGGATGGTTGTCATGAAGAATATTGTTAGTGAAATAAAGAGCACTTTTAAATGTTCAAGCCTCCGTGAGTTCTGATTTAATTTTGTGTTGTGAGTTGAAGTTTCCCTCTTGTGGTATTAATTAGTCAGTTTATTTTTTCCACAGAAAAAAAAAATCCTAACTTTATTATAATAACGAAGTTACACTTTTCAGATGCTTCAAGAGCATGACAGATATCAACAAAGATCAAAATCTGTGCTGTAGAGTAATGGATCTATAACGATCTACATCATATCTCATATAATATCCTTAAAAAAAACTGGCTTCCCCAAAAAACCTATATAACCTAGGTCCATATATAATATGGCCTCCTATGAACCTATCCAAAATAGTCCTATATATTTCAGATATGTCCATTATGTACATTAATCCAGTATAGTCCAGTGACAAAATCCGGCTAAAAAGTAAGAACTGATTAAACAAAGGACAGACAAATATACCTAAAACTAATCATCCATCAGCTGTAGCATAGCATAAAAGTCAAGGTCAAACTTTGTGGAACGGGGGTTGATAATATTCTGAGGTTTGTCCATCTGCATCCTCCAATATATGCCATCTTCTATATGACGTATTGATACCAGCTTTCAACAGCACATCTGCTGAGGAATTCCTTTCTCTATAAATGTGCATGAAAGAGATATAAGTGAAACGAGCAGATAATCTCCTATTCTCCTCCAGCAGGGGCTGTATGGTGACATTTGTACACCTCTGTTCATCCCTGAAGCAATTAATCACAGTCATCAAGTCCCCAAATACCTGTATCCTGGAAATACCTTTCTCAATGGCCAGCAATAAAACAAGTTTGAGTGCCATCAGTTCAGAGTAGTTGTTAGTGCCATGTCGTAACCCTATCCCACAAATGAGGGGCTCTCTCTGAGCAGCCCTATCAAATTAGGCCCAAGAAAAATCCCTATTAATATTCTCCGTGACCACATTCTTATGAGAAAAATCCTGCTCGTCTTGAGGGAAGCTTTTTAAAATGCCAAGACCCTGCATAGCGTGCTGCAGTGGAAGAGTGAATCTGTCATCAAATAGACTTGCATTCCGAGCCAGCCAAATGCCCCAACAAATAATCAGAGGCAGAACTCTGAATGGCTTGACTGCGGCATTTGAACACCACTCTCTTAAACACTCCTCCACAGAGTCACCAAACCAAGTTACCAAACATTCCTTAAACCAGTTACAGTCTCCAGTTCCTTCCAAACCTGGACAGTGTACGAGCATCCCACAGCCAAGAGATAATTTGTTTCCTCACTTCACAAACAAAGCGAGATCTCCCTGGCCCAGATCTGTTCCTTTTCTGAAGAATATCGCACACCACAGCTTTATTGCGTAACAGAAACCACATAAAGATTTTGCTTTTTGAAGGACAATGAAACTTCCATATTGCCTTCCACCACCAAACAGGTGCCTCCTGATTACCTTCAGATATAAGAGTAAGATATCCATCTTTGGGAGTATATAAACCAGAGGGGTTTTTTTCCCAGACCGGAAGATCTTCACTATCCTATAGACGAACACGACACAATTTCAGCTTCACAATATAATCGCTCTAGAGTTGCGTGTCATCTCCTCTAGAGTCTAAACCCCAAATTCTCATCAGAATACCATCCTTGATCCCATTCAGAAGTGGAAGCATGATCCGCAATCTGGGACAGTTTAGAAAAGCCCTGAAATCTCAGGTGTTCAATCATATGAACAGGAAGTGTATGAGCTATACCACTCCCTACCCAAGGATTCTCCCCCAACTGCACCCTAGAATCATCTCCAATCTTCCAAACAAGTCCTCTTCCTATCAAAGGGAACGATAAAACAACAGCCTTCCAAATCACAGAAACATTATGACAAGTTTTTTGAGGCCTTCTTATCCAATCTTTGATAGTCTCAGGTGCAATATACTTTTGTTGAATAGCTTGAACTCACATTCCTTTACCATTTATCAGCCTCCATATGCTCTTGGCCACAAGTGCCTTTGAAGATGGTGGTTTAAAGTACCCTATTAAATCTATTAAGTATATATATCAATTAGGTAGACTTTTAGGTGTATTTTAGAGTGTTTTAGTGATTTTAAGATGCCTTAAAAGTGTGTTTTATTGCCAAGGCCGAAACTCACTTCAGCTTATTAAGTGTGTTACTTAAGCTTATAAATGAAGAGCATTAACACATGTAAAGCATTGAAAGATAGCTGAAATAAAGATTTAGTTTACCACCATGCACTAGATCATTAACATATGTAGCTTGCTATGAAAGAAGACTAAATCACAAGGGCAAGAACAACTTGCCAAAATGAGAAAGGAAAACTCAAGCTTGCACCACTTATCTTATGTTTGTTTTAAAGCATTAAGAGCAAAGCACTAAGAAGAGAAGCTTGAAGATTTAAGTGTGTACCTACACTATCAACTTTATCCAACAACCATTAACTTAAGTGTGATGGCAAATGGCCTTAAGATTTTAGAACATGAAAGAAAGTGTTGCCTATTATACCATTAATGCATAAACCATTTAGTGTATGTTGGATTAAAGCATACAACAAAATAGATCTTGAAAGAAATTATAATATGCAAATAGATCTAAGTGAGTTGCTTATGCCCCAAGGGCGTAAGCTTAAAGATTAATGTGTGAGAGATCTAGATCTAGATGATTTTAACCATTTAAGCATAAATGGATCAAAAGCACATTAAAACCCTAACCTCACAAATTGGGGTATTCCTCTCCCAAAGTGTAGGTAATTATTAAGCTTTAGAAGATAACTTGGAAATAAAGAGGCCAAGAAAGGAAGATAGAGAAGCAAGCAAGAGAAGAAGCAAGCAAGGCAAGCAAACAAGAGAAGAAGCTCACTAACCCCACGTCCTAGCTTGAGAGAGTGATTTAGAGATAGAAAACTCAAAGCTAGATCTTACCCAAACTCACACGTGGGAGGTAGGCCGTACCAATCCTTCTCCCACACTATGAGCAACTAAAAATCAACAAGAAGCATAGTTTTAAAAACCGAAACCGGTACCGGAACCGGTCGAGGGTCCAACCGGAACCGGAACCGGAACTGGTAATAAACCGGTCGAACCGGTTTCAATGAACCGAATTTTTAAAAAATACATAAAATATTTAAATTTTAATGAAAAAAATATATTTTTAAGATTTAAAATCATGTTTCCAAAGCATTAGAGACAATTAGAGACAACATATCCAAAGTATGCTCATGAATATATCAAAACGACACCAAGTGCAATACATATCTAGAGATCGGAACATAAATACATAATCAATGAGGCTCTAAATGGCCTCTACAACATCAAATAACATACTAAGTTAGAGTCACTGATACTATAGGTGGGAATGCCAATGAAAAATACAAAATAGCCATAGGGTAGATACTAGAACCATAGATGGAAGAATCTCATAGCTCATGAGTCGTGACTGTCAATAGTCCTCCATGTCATAATCATCAAGATTGGCATCACTACCACTGCTCTCTCCTCCATCCTCCTCCCCTATATCCAATGCAATCCGTGCATTTGTTGATGTGGACTCTGGAGGATGACCCCTCAAGAGGATCACCATAATCAAAAGTGACCGGATCTAGCACTAGTTCATTAAGATCCAAGTTGGCTAATGCCAACTCAACACTGTTGTTAAAACCCTTATCATCAGAAAACACATCCCACATCTTTGTCTTTCCCTTCAACCACTCTTCTCTCTGCTTGTATATAAGACGGAGGTTGGTGTGCACATACACTACTAAGTCACCGAACACGATGACAAACTACAAAGAGAAGAGTTCAATA
>CBVK0100154532.1:0-27706 GCA_900067695.1 Picea abies
TCGGCAAGCAGAAGCGGCACGGAGCGAGGGAAGTGGCACAACACGAGGGACGTCTCTGAAGCGGGCGTGTGGCTAAGGTATGATTTTAACTGGTGAAGTATCATGCATTTTTACTTTCGGCAATTTAATGTTATTGATGTTGAAATTGTGGAATTGTTATGGCATTTGTATATTCGGCAAATTTCTTTCTGCAAGGTTGTTGTGAGTTGTTTCGAAATATTTGAAATTGTTCCCGCCGTTTTGGCCATGAGAAGAGTGTAGTTTGTTGGGCGTTTTTGGGTACGCATCGTAGATAGGAGGTTGTTACACTCCACTTCTAAATAGGATGCAATGATGAAAAATTTTAGAGTTGATATGAATATTATAGAAGCCTACATTTTGGTGAAATCCATAGCTAATAAGTAGAAGAGACCTACTAAGTAGAAGAGACCTGCCGTGATAAGGCTCCGTATGATGCATATCGGGTAAATGCATGAATTAACAAATCATTTTCCTCAAATGACATGGTAGCGTACTCCTCCCCAAGCCTTTATTATGAATGGGAGTCCTGTTAACTCCACTATTACCTAATCCTTTGTTTGAACTGGCAACAGGGGAAGGAACACGCTTACTTAATAAATAATCGAATTCATTTCTGTATACATACGCTGATAAACAGATTGGATCACTGGGTACGGAAAATCCATGGATGGTTGATGGGCAACGACCCATTGAAACAACAGATTTCTGAACTTTCCAAAATGGCAGACAACATTGGGATATATAACCCTCCGTTGATAAGATTAACCTCCACCACACCGAAGTTGATCTCTCAAACAACAAGAAGTCACAAAATCTCATGCAACCAGAAACGGACGCTAAAAACGAATGCTCAATCAACATACAATCACAAAACCTTATGCAGCAAAAAACGGAGGCTGAAAATGAATGCTGAAACAACAAGCAGTAAAAAAAGCTAAAACTTAGGCTCTCAAGAAAGTTCAAGCAGTCACAAAAGCTATAGCTTCTGAGGCATCACAAAAGCTCAGCCAGTCACAAAAGCTATAACCAGTCACAAAAGTAGTTAAAACTTAGGCTCTCAAAAAAGCTCAGGCAGTCACAAAAGATAAAGCTTACGAGGCCGTCACAAAAGCTCATCTAGTCACAAAAGATAAAGCTGGTAAGGCCATTACAAAAGATCAGCCAGTCACGAAAGCTAAAGAATCTATAGCCGTTACAAAAGCTCATGCAGTCACAAAAGATACATCTTCTACAGTCGTTAGGAAAACTCACGCAGTCACAAAAGCACAAAATCTAATCAACAGACCGTTGTCAATGCTAGAAAGCCCAATTTCTACTAAGAACACTCGAAAGTATAAAATCTTCAACGAAGCCACGTATTTCTCCAACAAAGACACATATTTCAAGGCATCCACGAGTACATCGCACATACCTGTTTTGGGTGATGAAGGTTTTATCGTCCTTCACTAATGGCCATAGGTTATATCATCGTCTTTCACTAATGGTGATAAGTAATGATGTGAGCAGTAAGATGTAAACATTAATTGAAAATATAAATCAATAATAACATAAATCAATGACAAGAGTCATGAAAAGGTGATAGAAATTATTTTAGAATTATTTTTAAATGTAATGTATCAATTATATTTCAAATATTAGAAAAGTAATTAGAGAAACATAATTAATAATTATTTATGAATTTTTTTATCTAGTAGCACAGCCATGAGAAACTTGTGGCTGGTAAACGCCGAAAGGTTCGACTTACACCACCTCCTAACACAAACCCTCCGCTGACAATGAATCCCAACCTTCCGACCACCATAAAGATTCCTTAATTTTTACAAAATAATCCATCCAACAGGTTATGCTCAACGCGAATCCATGGTTCCGCTCAAATTTGGAGGAAAACCTTGTAGATGCGAGCTCTAAATAAGAGGTATCGCGCTTGACCAATTGTATGAACACCTGTAATATGAATGACGATACGGGATGAATATCTTCATTAGGAGACCATTACGCTATGTTCTTGGAATGAAACGCTCAAGCAATATGAAATCTGCGGATAGTTAAGGAAATCTGCGGTAGAGAATGGGCAGACAACTGAAACGCATCGATAGTAAAAAAATCCTGGTTAATAATTCAAACGTGGTAATATCAATGGTTAATCATTTAAACATGGCAATCAGATGGTGATACAGTAATTTCTTAATATGATTAGGTAAATGTTAAAAAGTAAACAGGTTAACGGATGCATTTTAAAAGACAAGGAAGTTATGAAGAGTAAATCACATTCATTGATTTTGGAGGACCACTAAGAGTATGTCAGCATCTTCAATTGTTAGCCATCGGATTAGAATTTTAGATTAAAAGGTGATTAATTGTGCTCATTGTTAATAGATATATGCCTTTCGACTTAAATATCTTTAATGAATATATATAGTAATACCAGATATGTTTCGATTTTTATTTTCCATTTGAAAACACAAATACAGTAGTTGAACTAGTAAGATAGTGGAAATGATAGTAAATTTAAGATGGAGAGATTTTTTTGAAAATAAAGGAACAATATGACCTTAAATCTTGGAATTTTGAGGATGTTTTGTGTACTACATAAGTTGTAGTCAAATTCATGACAATGTCATTAAAAGTAATTTGTAGTAACTGTAGAAATACTATTAGTCAAAAATAAATCGTAGTAACCATAAAAATATAGCACGACTAAGCCTAAGGGCCTCAAATATCATCATAATACATAGATATCTCCACATTATCACCTCTTTATTTGTCATTTGGTGTACTTATACTAACATTCATGCAATCTATAGACTCTTCCTCCCATCCCAACTCTCCGAACTGCATTCTATTTGGAGGTTCATTCAATCTTGTTCCTTGGAGTTAATAACATGATTTTCTTGCAAGTTTGTTACTAAATTTTCTGATCTAAAAACATGGGAAAATTTAAATTTGCATGATTGGATAGTTGATCTACATCAAAGGATCATGTTCTCAATATTAAATGTCTTTCTTAAGTTTTTTGTTTGTCATGTTTGTGAGGATTTCTTAATGACCCTCTATAATTAATCCCTAGATTCCCAAATGTTGAACAACCAAGTCAATAACTTTAATAAATTTCATATCTTCTACTCATTTATTTGCAGGTCCTATATTACCTCTCGATTCCCAAGCAATGTTCAATTTCAACCACCATTCATAAACGTGTTCCCACAATTTAAACACTGAAGGTTAGTACGTTTAAAGTCAAGTCTCCACATTAGTTCTAGTTCACCTTTGAAAAAGGTTGACCACTCACTCTCATTTCCCCTTGAGCTCTTAACCATATGTTAGGTAGTGAGGAATTCATCTTTGAATATTATTAGGTTTCTGGCCTTCCACAATGAGTACATGATAAATCCTTAGGTTTCTTTGGTTTATTTGAATAATAATCATCTAATAAATTAAGAGGATAGTCATTTTTGATGTAATGATTACAAAATTTCATAGCTAGATCATAACTTAGCAAAGTATGCAATTTGTCCTCTACATTTAGTTTATCAAGTAATAAAAAATCAAAATCTTCTTTAACTTTCCATTTATATAATATTTAATTATCTCCATTATTATAAACTAATTAAATTATATTTTAAACATAATATAATATTTTTTTAGTAATATAGCATTTTATATTTTATATAATTATTACACTTATATATTATGTATTATTATAATAATTTTATATTTTAAACTTAATATATTAGTATAATCGTATTTTAGATTTTATATTCTATGCTCCTTGTCCAACAAATAAGGGGGTTTCATTCATCAATTTAGTATCTAGCTTGGGGTGACCTTAAAAATAGATTATTATTATTATTATTATTATTATGAGTACTAGAAAATAAAACTTTTATCTAGATCAAATAATAATAAATAATAATAAAATAAAATATGATTTAACTTTCCCTATATATAATATTTAATTATCTCACTTATTTTAAACTAATTAAAATAAATAAATTATATTTTAAATATACTAATTGTTTAGTTTTTTGAATAATATATTATTTTATATTCTGTAAGTATATCTTATAATTATTATAAGAATTATATTTAAAAAATTCCATCTTATGGTATGATATACTTTTGGAATGGAAATGGTATGATCTTTGACGCATTCGCCATCAGGCCCCTCGATACCTCCTCATTGGAGTCATTCTCTATCGACGTGGGGTCGACATCATTCTTCATCAATGTCTAACCATTGACGAACCTGACAGATTCTTGAATGATTACCATATCGACGCTTGCAGTTGTCACCTCTTAGGTATGTCCAATGCCCAAAAAGTCATTCGACAAGGTACTTCTAGCCAACGTTGTTTCATGACTGCATCCACACTGTCAAGCGATGCGACAAATGTCAGCTTTACGAAAACAAAGCACGAGAACCCCCAACTCTTTTACATCCAATCATCATTGTCGACCCTTCGGCAAATGGGGCATAGACTTCATGACTTGTCATCCTCCATCCAGTAATGGACACAAGTACATTGTCATGGAAATATATTACATTACCAAATGGGTCGAAGCCATACCCACTGTCAAAACTATCGCTGACACAACAACGTGTTTTCTCTTCAACCATGTCATTACCCGATTCGGAGTCCGAATACAGTTAGTGTTTGATCACGGTAAACAATTTGAGCACAAGATCTTTGTGGAAATTTCTTCAAAATTAGGATTCTCCCAGGAGTTCGCCTCCCCATACTACCTTCAGTCCAACAGAAAGTTCGAGGTTGTCAACAAAGTCCTCAAAACCATAATACAACATACCGTAAACAAACATAACATCAATTAGCATCATATGTTGTTCTCCGCATTATGGGATTATCGCACATCACCCAAAAATGCTACAGGTTTTACAACATTCCACCTCATCCACGGGATCGAAGCCACCCCCACCATATCGAGTGTGAAATTACCACGTTACGCATTGCCATTGAGCTATTACTTGACACTGCTCCAATGGAGCAGTGCTTGTTGACCTTAGAGTCGCTTGAATAAGATCGGTGATCTTCATTTAAACAGAATGAGGCATACAAAAAATTGTCCAAAGCCACCTTTGACTGCCATGTCAACCTTCGCTCGTTTAATGATGGTGATCTTGTGTTAGCCTACGATATCACCCATGATATTCTCAACCATGGAAAATTCGAATCATTATAGCATGGACCCTACATTGTCCAACAATGCCTCATAAAGGGTGCATAAATCCTCGCCTCTTCAGAAGGATACCCTTTCAAAGAACCCGTTAAATGGTTGTACTTATACAAGTTTTGTGCCTAAGCATAGCCCCCTTATGTTAGGTTTTTCTTTGTACACATTTGCAGAGTTTTTTAGACTTCTTTTCTGCCACCATTCCTCATGTATGATCTATCATCAGTGTTATAGATAGATGCACCATCCATAAGGTTACCAAATCAGTTACGTGTACAATGCCATCCGCTAGACACAACATAGTTGAATATGACATAATCATTGGTCTCCTCACCGAGACAAGTCATCACCACATTCCTGACCTTAGAGTTCTATTAGATTCCCAACTTGTTGTCCTGAAGCTCAACAATGTAGATCACGTTCGCGATCCTTGCCTCTTTCCCTATTAACTGCAATTTATACTATTATCTCACAACTTCAATTCAATCATATTTAAAGTTGTTCCAAGACAATTTAGTCAAGTGGAAGATAGCATGGCTAACCAAGTATTAGATTGGCATTTATCACATTAAACATTATTTTATACATAAGCATCATATATTTGTCACAACACATAGAAAATACATCATTAGCATAAAAACATAACACATGAAGATATGAATGATCTGGAAAATATATTTCCATATATATATATAATCACAGTGTCATCAATGTTTACAAAACAGTAAAAAAGTGGGTATACACTACCCTATACAAAATGAGCTCCCGAGCCTATATATACAAAACTTGATACTCATGGTGCCCACATTGATCCCCCCTAGTTCCTCTATCATCTGGGGGCGCCCCACCAACTAGTGGCCCTCTAGGTCCAGGAGGTAGCCGACCTATCATCACTACCTGCACTACAGTTGCTTGGTGAATAAGAGTCCACCACACTGTTGGTATGCCGATGCACTACTCCACGACCTCCTTGTCCTCGATATGGGCCCACATGCCCTCATTTATGCCCTACAACACCCACTATAAGCAGTGAAACAAGTCCTCTATCATCCCTCCAGCCTATGCCTATGGCTCATGTATTGGTCTAACACCAACGTCATCTCATCTCGTGAGATGGATCCCAGACCATCTATGCCTCTCAGCCTTGGGTTCCCACATCTGCAAAACAACACCAAAGATAGTGTAAACATCCATATACACATATATAATCAAATGCTAGCTTTCAAAACCACAAAACATAATACAAAACAATACCCCTGATCACAATCATTCCATGGAGGCATCATCATATTCAGCTCATGTCGGTATTCCATACCAGTGTATGGATACCTCAGTATCACTTGTGGAATTTGTTGCCACACGTATTCCACCGTGGTCATGCAATAGTGGCCATCCTCTCCACCGCTGTGTGAGACCAGCATATCGATCGATCACATCAGTCATGCTTCTCATGGCCCTAAGGGCTCCAACATGAAACTTGGGTGCAACAGAGGACCCCTCTCTAGAAACCAGGCCACTAGAATGGACACAAAAGAAAAGTCACTTGATTTGGATCATCGACACCAGTTCACCTATCCCATCATCGGGGTGTACAGAAGTAGACCCCAAGAGAAAAGTTCATAATCGAGGGCTTGCTCCACTATCCTCAACTGACCTCCAATGCTCCATTAAGGGCCCAAGAATGTGTAGATCCTTACCACCATAGCGATGATGCACTCCGCCAGAAGGTCATCAATCACCTCAATCTATATGACTGAACTTGACATCGGGTTCAACCTCGAGCAGTGGCTAATCGCCAAGTCACCCACTCACTCATCCCCCGATAGATGGGGGTTAATAGGAAGGCCCATCCCATGGAATGGGAGCCCCATCAAAAAATACACATCCTTGACGATCGAGAATGTCAATTGTTATCCTCTCACTATGAAACATTGCAGATCAGTGGTCCATATCACAATCAGATACTGAAGTGTGAAATCCTACAACTGCATCAACAGACAATTGAAGAACTTGAGCTGCTCGCAGGCTGCCAGGTGTCTTTGCATGCCTGAATGCTCTCTCATCACCTCCCATAGATGGTCCCAGTCATTCTCTCTCTAATTCACTGGCATCATAATATCTAGACTATGCTGATGACTTGATCTCACACAAAAACACTTGATTAGCCTCATAGGTTTGCATTATAATACTTAGGTATTAAATTAATGGGTTAAGGGATATAAATGTTGTAGTGATAAATTGCTATATTGGTTACAAGTTTTGAGTGTGGTTATAAATATTAGTGGTGTAGGGTTCCTTATAATTATAGGGGTTTTCAAGTTATTAATGTTATGAGTTATGTTAATTGTTATACCTATTAGATTTAGAAGTGTTGACATTTGATACTAGTTAAATATTATAATGGTTGATGGTTAATGATAGAGAAGGTGTTGTAGTTTAGGGGTTATAATTGTTGAGAATTATAGAGTTTTAGTGATATATTAGTGTTAATAAATATTATATTTCATAAGGGTTACATGTAAGGGGTTTTAATACTTAGGGTAAAGATGATAATATTTGCAACTTAAGAGTTGGTGTTTATGGTTATAAGAATTGATGTTTGGAGACTAAGAAGGTTATGTGTTCACAGTTATATCTATAAAGAATTATAGGGATTATAGATACCTAGAGTTGGGTGCTATAGTAGCTATGTAATGTAAGGATTAAGGGTTATATGGGATAGGGTTGAAAGGATTAGGAGTGAACTTGGTTATAATGTTTAGGAATTATATATATTTAAGGTTATATTATAAATTATATATCTTAGTGGTTAGATATAATTATACTTCATTTTAGTTACAAGTTATATAGATTAAAATTTTAAAGTTATACAATTTAGAAGGTACTTTAGAAGGTAAGAGGTGGATTTTTAATGGTTACAGGATTTAGTATTAAAGTTTGTTGGTGCATGGAATTAGGGGATTACATGATTATGGATTAAAGAATATATTAACAATTATAATAGGTGTTAGGTTTTAAATTTGGTTTCTCACCTAGGAGGAGTTGGGGTGACACCATAAAAAATGGAAACAAAACTTTCTCTTTCTAAATTTCAATCACAAGGATATTTTACATGAGGACTTGCCACCTCTCATCCATGAGGCATCTTTAGAGTGATTGTAAATTGAGGCCATATTTTTATAAGAAAGAAAGTTTTTTCTTTAGAGCTAGAATCTGATGAAAGAATTTTGTGTATCCTTTGAGGTGAACTAATTTGAGTCATACACACTGTTAGTTTATGGTAATTTCTAAAGTGGATGTTTTTATTTTCGATCCTAAAACCGTTATCCTAGCACCCTTATCAAAAAAACACCAAAGATAGTGTAAACATCCATCTACACATATATAATCAAATGCTAGCTATCAAAACCACAAAACATAATAAAAAAACATACCTCTGATCATAATCATCCCATGGAGGCATCGTCATATCAGGGCCATGTCGGTAGTCCATACCAGTGTATGGATATGTCGGTATCACCTGTGGAATTTGTTGCCACACACATGCCACCGTGGTCGTGCAATAGTGTCCACCCTCTCCACCGCCATGTCGGACCAGCACATTGGCCAACTGCATTATTCGTGGCTCTCATGGCCCTGAGGGCTCCAACAAAATTCTTGGGTGAAATATAGGAACCGTCTCTAGAAACTAGACCACCAAAATGGACACAAAAACAAAGTCACTGAATTTGGATCCTCGACAACAGTTTAGCTGTCCCATCATCCGGGTGTGCAGAAGTAGACCGCAGGAAAAAAGCTCCTAATCGAGGACCTACTCCACTATCCTCAACTAACCTCCAGTGATCCATTAAGGGCCCAAGGATCCATAGATCCTCACCACCATAACATCGATGCACTCTGTCTTAAGGTCATAGATCACCTCAATCCATATGACTGAACCCGACATAGGTTTAGCCCCGAGTAGTGGTGAACCACCAAGTCACCCACTCACTCATCCCCCGATAGATGGGGATTAATAGGAAGTTCCATCCCACAGAATGGGATCCCCATAAAAAAAAACACATTCTTCATGACAAAGAGTGTCAATTGTTGTCCTCTCATTATGAAACATTGCATATCAGTGGTCCACATTGCAATTAGATATTGAAGCAGGAAATCCTATGACTGTGTCAATGGACAGTCGAAGAAGTTGAGCCACCCGGAGGCTTCGAAGTCTCAACGCATGCCCGACTTCTCTCTCATCGCCTCCCATAGACGGTCCTAGTCGCGCTCTCTCGAATGCACTGGAATTGTAATATGTGGAGTATGTTGATGACTTGCATTCACACAAAAACACTTGATCAGCCTCATAGGTTTGCATTATAATACTTAGGTATTAAATTAATGGGTTAAGGGATATAAATGTTGTAGTGGTAAATGACTATACTGGTTACAAGTTTTGACTGTGGTTTTCAGGTTATAGTAGTTTTCAGGTTATTAATGTTATGAGTTATGTTAATGGTTATACATATTAGATTTAGAAGTGTTGTCATTTGATACTAGTTAAATATTATAATGGTTGATGGTTAATGATAGAGAAGGTGTTGTAGTTTAGGGGTTATAATTGTTGAGCATTATAGAGTTTTAGTGATATATTAGTGTTTATAAATATTATATTTCATAAGGATTACATGTAAGGGGTTTTAATACTTAGGGTAAAGGTGATAATATTTGCAACTTAAGAGTTGTTGTTTAGGGGTTATAAGCATTGATGTTTGGAGATTAATAAGGTTATGTGTTCACGGTTATAACTATAAACAATTATAGGGATTATAGATACCTAGAGTTAGGTGCTATAGTAGCTATGGAATGTAAGGATTAAGGGTTATATGGGATAGGGTTAAAACGATTAGGGGTGAACTTGGTTATAATGTTTAGGAATTATATATATCTAAGGTTATATTATAAATTATATACCTTAGTAGTTAGATATAATTATACTTCATTTTAGTTACAAGTTATATAGATTACAATTTTAAAGTTATACAATTTAGAAGGTAAGAGGTGGATTTTTAATGGTTATAGGATTTAGTATTAAAGTTTATTGGTGTATGGAATTAGGGGATTACATGATTATGGATTAAAGAGTATATTAACAATTATAATATTTGTTAGGTTTTAAATTTGGTTTCTCACCTAGGAGGAGTTGGGGCAACACCATCAAAATGGAAAAAAAACTTTCTTTTTTGAAATTTTAATCACAAGCATATTTTACATGAGCACTTGCCATCTCTCATCCACGAGGCATTTTTGGAGTGATTGTAAATTGAGGCCATATTTTTACAAGAAAGAAAGTTTTTTCTTTCGAGTGGAATCTAATGAAAGCATTTTTTCTATCCTTTGTGGTGAACTAATCTAAGTTGTACAAACTGTTGGTTTATGGTAATTTCCAAAGTAGATGTTGTTATGTTTGATCCTAAAACCCTTATCCTAAAGCCCTTATCCTAAAATAATTTCATTCCAATTTTATTTTATTTGCTTTTATTGAAACTTTTTTATATAATATTAAAAATATGTATTTTTTCATTTTATTTAATACTAACATTGAAAATCCATCTATTTTTCTATTATTGTGACTTAAATTAATTCAAAAAATCAATCCATTTATCTATTATTTTGACTTAAGTTAATTGAAAATAATATACAGAACTTAAAAAAATTTGATATCCACACATTCATTACTCTTTTATTATATAAAAATAAGATATTTCTCACTTATATAATGTAAAAATCCATACTATTTAGTTTGTTTCACACATTTATATCTATATTGACACATGAATTCTAACTCAAAAGTCACAATGCCCTTTTAAACTCATATTTACTTGTACTGAAGAAAACTAATAAAACTCATATTTAGTCGTCCCTATACATTAGGACCATAGAAGCATAAATACACTATGGCAATGGAAATTCGGGTCACATAAAAAACAAGACCTAAGGGAGACTTGGAATGTTGCCTATGGCATGGAGGCCCAATCTTTGATGTTTCATTCAAATTGCTAAGGTCACTTATGGTTATTTTTTTTTAACATAAACTTCCCATTTTGCTTCAGGGGTATATGTTTGATCAGGTTGGTTTCATGGTTTTGAGGCTGCGTACACATTATCTCAAATGGGATGCAGGTGACGGATCGGATTTGAGATTATGTGTGTTGCTTTTGGATGTTGGACTGTTTATCTTTTGAGTGTCTTTTATGTGGAGGCCTCAGCTACAACTTAAGCCATGAGAATTCTTCACAAAAGACATATACTTTAGAAAGGTAATTAATGTAGAATTATTCCTAGATTTCATCTAATTTTGGATGTGTTAGTCCTCAACTGAATTTGTTACTCTTGGTGTTGTTTGTGACAATCTGTTGTGTGTTCCTAGTAAGTACACATTAATCAATCAATTAAAATTGCAAGAGACGTGTATTTTTCAGCTCATATTTAATAGTAGAATGTTTTAAGTGAAAGAACATCACAGAGGGGCATCTATTTTGGAATGGTAACTAATTTTTCATAAACAAATTTAATTTGCTAACAATAGATGGCCAAGGAGTTAGTTGAAAATGGACATAACACATACAAAAAAAATAAAAAATATCACATGAATACAGGGTTCCATTTTGTGATATAGAAATTAGTAAGTAATTACATAACAAAGACCCTTCTATAATATTCATATCAACTCTAAAAATTTTCATGATTGCATCCTATTTAGAAGTGGAGAAGCCTACAGTGACAACACAAATTTATAAAATCTAAACATCCCTCAAAAAATTTAAAATTGAAAACTGTACACAGAATCCATTGATAGCCACTTTCAACTTACCCACAGTGTCTCATTTCATAGGTCCTTAATTTCTGGCCTGACTTCAATTACTTAAATATAGGTATTTACACATTGATTTGTTCAGACGAGTTGAGATTTTGTGAGTGGATAAGAATCAAGAACGATTAGCTCACCTTAGATAAAATTAGCACAACCTCAAAGGTTACGGTTGACTCAAAAAATTAAAGCCTAATTGCTAGTAGTTTGGATTTATCACGAGACTAGAAAATTCGGCACTCTAATGGACGAAACAGTGTGATCTTTAGGGCACATTTATTTATGATTTGGACTGACTAAAGAAAGATAAAATATAACAACCCCATGTTTATTAGGCACATGTGTTTTCAGAGTGGTTTGGGAGGTCCACACCAGTGGTTTATGAATTTATATCATCATTTTATCATTTATGATATCACTTGTAGCGGTTCCAGTAACAAAGTTTATTCATAATTTTCAATTACTGAACTTCGAGATAGGTTCCCATGGAAGAATTGTGATTGAGCAAAGTTGACTCAGTGATGGAAGAATTAAGAAATGGAAATGTGATCAGATTTTTAAATAAAAAAATGTAATTAGATCAAGGAATAGATGTTGTCAAACTAAAATCAATTGCTACAACTACAACTAACAAAAACATTGATTGGCTGGCTATTTCTAACTAAATTGAATTTCAATAAATATCCACCCTACTACCTAGCTAATTCTCCTTTCTAACCTTGATTTTACGGTTCAAACGATTCAAATAAAAACATGAAACGAATTAAAACAACCTCAAGGGTGCAGGAACTACATGAAAAAAAATTAAGGCTGAAAGATAATCATAGTGAAAAATCGCACAATGGGTATTATTCAATTCTGAACTAGGGGTTGCAATTCAAGTTCAGGTTTTCATGGGAAATTAAACAAAATGCGAAGAGTCACCCAAAATCATAAGGCAAATAATGCATATAACTGACCTTCGGTCGTAGTTTCTTGAAGCGCTGTATGAAGGCTACTGTGTCCTTTTTCTAGAGGGATATCTCATCGAGGTCTCCGACATCATTGAATAGCTTCCATACTTGATCATCGTCTTTCTTATAAGCACGACGTCCTTCTGATGAGGGGATCCTCTTCTATGGGAATGCATGATGACGAACAAAAGACTTTTCAATTTAGCAGTTAAGTTCACAGTCTCTTCTATTCTCAGCGATTCCTTCTTCCTTTCGGACCGGGACTCCTTCGAAATCTGCTCTTCTTCGGCTCGAAGGACCCTACCTGCCTTGGTCATCCACCACCTTCTGTGTTGCTCGCGCTCTGTCCACCAACGTTTTTACCCGTTTAAGGTGAAGGTCGAAAGATTTCGGTTGGCAAAGCAATTCAGCTCCACAAACCCTTTCAACCCTCTGCAGAGAAGATTGCCTACATTTTGGTGGCATCCATAGCTATGTCCACCAACGTTTTCACCCGTTTTAGGTGAAGGTCGAAAGGTTTCGGTTGGCAAAGCAATTCAGCTCCACAAACTCTTTCAACCCTCTGCAGAGAAGATTGCCTACATTTTGGTGGCATCCATAGCTATTAAGTAGAAGAGACCTGCCGTGATAAGGCTCCGTATGATGCATATCGGGTAAATGCATGAATTAACAAATCGTTTTCCTCGAATGACATGGTAGCGTACTCCTCCCCAAGCCTTTATTGTGAATGGGAGTCCTGTTAACTCCACTATTATCTAATCCTTTGTTCGAACTGGGAACAGGGGGAGGAACACCCTTCCTTAATAAATAATCGAATTCATTTCTGTATACATACGCTGATAAACAGATTGGATCACTGCGTAAGGGAAATCCATGGATGGTTGATGGGCAACGACCCATTGAACCAACAGATTTGTGAAGTCTCCAAAAAGGCAGACAACATTGAGAAATATAACCCTCCATTGATAAGATTAACCTCCACCACACTGAAGTTGATCTCTCAAACAGCAAGCAGTCACAAAAGCTCATGCAACCAGAAACGGACATTGAAAACGAATGCTCAATCAACATACAATCACAAAACCTTATGCAGCAAAAAACGGAGGCTGAAAATGAATGCTTAAACAACAAGCAGTCACAAAAGCTAAAACTTAGGCTCTCCAAAGAGTTCAGGAAGTCACAAAAGCTATAGCTTTTGAGGCGTCACAAAAGCTCAGCCAATCACAAAAGCTAGAACCAGTCACAAAAGCTAAAACTTAGGCTCTCAAAAAAGCTCAGGCAATCACAAAAGCTAAAGCTTATGAGGCCGTCACAAAAGCTGATCCAGTCACAAAAGAGAAAGCTTGTAAGGCCGTTACAAAAACTCGGCCAGTCACAAAATCTCTATAGCCGTTACAAAAGCTCACGCAGTCACAAAAGCTACATCTTCTACAGTCGTTATGAAAACTCACGCAGTCACAAAAGCACAAAATCTAATCAACAGACCGTTGTCAACGTTAGAAAGTAAAATTTCTGGTAAGAACACTCTAAAGTATAAAATCTCCAACGAAGCCACGTATTTCTCCAACAAAGCCACGTATTTCAAGGCATCCACGAGTACATCGCACATACCTATTTTGGCTGATGAAGGTTTTATCGTCCTTCACTAATGGCCATAGGTAATATCATCGTCTTTCACTAATGGTGATAAGTAATGACGTGAGCAATAAGATGTAAGCGTTGATTGAAAATATAAATCAATAATAACGTAAATCAATGATAAGAGTAATGAAAAGGTGATGAAATTATTTTAGAATTTTTTTTAAATGTAATGTATGAATTATCTTCTAAATATTAGAAAAGTAATTAGAGAGACATAATTAATAATTATTTATGAGTTTCTTATCTAATATTTTTAATGAATATATATAGTAATACTAGATATGTTTTGATTTTTATTTTCTATTAGAAAACACAAATATAGTAGTGTTATTTACCAGTTGAATCAGTAAGATAGTGAAAATGATAGTAAATTTAAGATGGACAGATTTTTTTGAAAATAAAGGAACAATATGACCTTAAATCTTGGAATTTTGAGGATGTTTTGTGTACTACATAGGTTGTAGTCACATTCATGACAATGTCATTAAAAGTAATTTG
The DNA here is from genome assembly GCA_900067695.1 of Picea abies. Lineage (NCBI taxonomy): Eukaryota > Viridiplantae > Streptophyta > Pinopsida > Pinales > Pinaceae > Picea > Picea abies. The sequence goes on from CBVK0100154532.1 coordinate 15,157, forward strand.
TAATAATTGTAGAAATACTATTAGTCAAAGGTAAATCGTAGTAACCATAGAAATATAGCAGGACTAAGCATAAGGGCCTAAAATATCATCATAATACATAGATATTTCCACATTATCACCTCTTTATTTGTCATTTCGTGTACTTATACTAACATTCATGCAATCTATAGTCTCTTCCTCCCATCCCAACTCTCTAAATGCATTTTATTTGGAGGTTCATTTAATCTTGTTCCTTGGAGTCAATAACATGATTTTCTTGCAAGTTTGTTACTAAATTTTCTGATCTAAAAACATGGGAAAATTTAACTTTGTTGCATGATTGGATAGTTGATCTACATCAAAGGATAATGTTCTCAATATTACATGTCTTTCTTAGGTTTCATCTTTGAATATTCTTAGGTTTATGACCTTCCACAATGAGTACATGATAAATCCTTAGGTTTCTTATGTTTATTTGAATAATAATCATCTAATAAAAGAAGAGGATAGTCATTTTTGACTCACAACATATGTAATGATTACCAACTTTCATAGCTAGATCATAACTTAGCAAAGTATGTAATTTGTCTTCTACATTCAGTTTATCAAGTAATAAAAAATCAAAATCTTCTTTAACTTTCCATTTATATAATATTTAATTATCTCCATTATTACAAACTAATTAAATTATATTTTAAACATAATATAATAATTTTTTTAATAATATAACATTTTATATTTTATGCTCCTTGTCCAACAAATAAGGGGTTTTCATTCATCAATTTAAATTTAGTATCTGGTTTGAGGTGACCTTAAAAATAGATTATTATTATTATTATTATGAGTACTAGAAAATAAAACTTTTATCTAAATCAAATAATAATAAATCATAATAAAATAAAATATGATTTAACTATCCCTTTATATAATATTTAATTATCTCACTTATTTTTAACTAATTAAAATAAATAAATTATATTTTAAACATACCAATCCTTTAGTTTTTTGAATAATATATTATTTTATATTCTGTAAGTATATCTTATAATTATTATAATAATTATATTTAAAAAATTTCATTTTATGGTATGATTACTTTTGGAATGGAAATGGTACAATCATCGACCCATTCGCCATCAGGCCCCTCGATACCTCCTCATTCAAGTTGTTCTCTATCGATGTGGGGTCAACATCATTCTTCATCGATGTCTAACCATCGATGAAGCTGACAGATTCTTGAATGATTACCATATCGACGCTTGCAGTTGTTGCCTCTTAGGTATGTCCAATGCCCAAAAAGTCATTTGACAGGGTACTTCTAGCCCACGTTATTTCATGATTGCATCCATGTTGTCAAGTGATGTGCCAAATGTCAGCTTTATGAAAACAAAGCACGAGCACCCCCAACTCTTTCACATCTAATCATCATCGTCAACCCTTCTGCAAATGGGGCATAGACTTCATGACTTGTCATCCTCCATCCAGTAATGGACACAAGTACATTCTCATGAAAGTATATTAATTTACTGAATGGGTCGAAGCCATACCCACTTTCAAAACTACCACTGACACAACAAGACGTTTTGTCTTCAACCATGTCATTACCTAATTCGGAGTCCCAATACAGTTAGTGTTTGATCACGATAAACAATTTGAGAACGAGATCTTTATGGAAATTTCTTCAAAATTAGGATTCTCCCAAGAGTTCGCCTCCCCATACTACCTTCAATCCAAAGGAAATGTCGAGCTTGTCAAAAAAGTCCTCAAAACCATGCTCCAACATATCGTCAACAAACATAAGACCGATTAGCATCATATGTTGTTCTCTGTGTTATGGGATTATCTCACATCACCCAAAAATGCCATAGGTTTTACAACATTCCACCTCATCCATGGGATCGAAGCCACCCAGCATATCGAGTGTGAAATCCCCACGTTACACACTGGCATTGAGTTATTACTTGACACTGCTTTAATGGAGCAGTGCTTGTTGAACTTAGATTCACTTGAAGAAGATCATTGATCTTCATTTAAACACAATGAGGCATCTAAAAAATTTTCCAAAGCCACATTCGAATGCCATGTCAACCTTTGCTCATTTAACGATGGTGATCTTGTGTTAGCCTACGATATCGACCACGATATTCTCAGCCATGGAAAATTCAAATCATTATAGCATGGACTCGACATTGTCTAACACTGCCTCATAAAGGGCACATAAATCCTTGCCTCTTCAGAAGGATACCCTCTCAAAGAAATAGTTAACGAGTTTTACTTAAACAAGTTTTGTGCCTAAGCATAGCACCCCTATCTTAGGTTTTTCTTTGAACACATTTGTAGAATTTTTTAGTCATATTTTCTGCCACCATTCCACATGTATGATCTATCATCCGTGTTATAGAAATATGCATCATCCATAAGGTTACCAAATCGATTACATGTACGATGCCATCTCTTGGACACAAAATCTTGCTTCATTCACTTGGTTCCTCTATACCCCCTCACATGTACTGCTCCACTCTAGTGGCATATGTCTGGGCTCGAACACCAACAACCAAGTTGAATACGACTTCATCATTGATCTCCTCACTGAGGCAAGTCATCGCCACATTCATGACCTTAGCACTCTATTAGATTCCCAACTTGTCATCGTGTAGATCAACAATGTATATCACGTTCATGATCGTTGCATCTTTCCCAAATAGCTACAAGTTAGACTATTATCTCACAACTTCGATTCAATCACATTTAAAGTGGTTCCGGGACAATTTAATCAAGTAGAAGATAGCATGGCTAACCAAGTATTAGATTGGCATTTATCACATTAAACATTATCTTATACATAAGCATCATACATTTGTCACAACACATAGAAAATACATCATAAGCATAAAAACATAACACGTGAAGATATGAATGATCCAAAAAAATATGTCCATATATATATATATCACAGTGTCATCATCATAGTGTCATCAGTGTTTACAAAACAATACATATACATCGTCTGTACGCCAGTGACACCCTCCACCTTATAGGTACAGAAGTGGGTATACACTACCCTATACAAAATGGGTATCAACTACCCTATATAAAATGCAATCCCGAGCCTATATATACAAAACCCGACACTCATGGTGCCCCTAGTGATCCCCCCTAGGTCCTCTATCATCTACAGGTGCCCCACCAACTAGAGGCCCTCTAGGTACAGGAGGCAGCCAACCAGTCATCACTACCTGCGCTACTTTTGCTTGACAAATAAGAGTCCACCACTCCGCTAGTATTCCCATGCACTACTCGAGGACCTCCTCATCTTCGATATGGGCCCACATGCCCTCATGTAGACCCTGCAACACATGATAGAAGCGGAAACGTGAGTCCTTTATCATCCCTCTAGCCTCTACCTATGGCTCATGTACTTGTCCAACACCAACGTCATCTCGTCTCTGCCTCTCTCCCTCCCTCGTCTCTACACGTGAAGGCTTCACTGGTCCCTAGCGAGCCAGATCCCCGACCATCTATGCCTCTTAGTCTTAGGGTCCCACATCTGCAAAACAACACCAAAGATAGCGTAAACATCTAGATACACATATATAATCAAATGCTAGCTTTCAAAACCACAAAACATAATACAAAAAAATACCTCTGATTACAATCATTCCATGGAGGCATCGTCATATCCGAGTCATGTCGGCAGTCCATACTAGTGTATGGATACCTTAGTATCACCTGTGGAATTTGTTGCCACACATGTGCCACTGTGGTCGCACAATAGTGGCCACCCTCTCCACAGCCGTGTCAAACTAGCACATCGGTCGATCACATCAATCAGAATCCTTGGGTGCAACAGAGGAACCCTCTCTAGAAACCAGGCCACCAGAATGGACACAAAAGAAAAGTCACATGATTTGGATCGTCGACACCAGTTCACTTGTCCCATCATCGGGGTGTGTAGAAGTAGACCCCAGGAAAAAAGTTCCTAATCGAGGGGCTGCTCCACTATCCTCAACTGACATCTAGTGATCCATTAAGGGCCCAAGGATTGGTAGATCCTCACCACCATAGCAACGATGCACTCTGCCTGACTGCTCTCTCATCACCTCCCATAGACGGTCTCAGTTGTGCTCTCTCTAATGCACTAGCATCATAATATATAGAGTATGTTGATGACATGCAGTCACAAAAAAACACTTGATTAGCCTCATAGGTTTGCATTATAATACTTAGGTATTAAATTAATGGGTTAAGGGATATAAATCTTGTAGTGATAAATGAGTATACTAGTTACAAGTTTTGACTGTGGTTATAAGGATTAGTGTTGTAGGGCTCCTTATAGTTTTAGGGGTTTTCAGGTTATTAATGTTACGAGTTATGTTAATGGTTATACACATTATATTTAGAAGTGTTGACATTTGATACAAGTCAAATATTATAATGGTTGATGGTTAATGATAGAGAAGGTGCTGTAGTTTAGGGGTTATAATTGTTGAGCATTATAGAGTTTTAGTGATATACTAGTGTTAATAAATATTGTATTTCATAAGGGTTACATGTAAGGGGTTTTAATACTTAGGGTAAAGGTGATAATATTTGCAGCTTAAGAGTTCGTGTTTAGGGGTTATAAGCATTGACGTTTGGAGACTAAGAAGGTTATGTGTTCACAGTTATAGCTATAAAGAATTATAGGGATTATAGGTACTTAGAGTTAGGTGCTATAGTAGCTATGGAATGTAAGGATTAAGGGTTATATGGGATAGGGTTGAAAGGATTTGGGGTGAACATGGTTATAATGATTAGGAATTATAGATATTTAAGGTTATGTTATAAATTATATACCTTAGTAGTTAGATATAATTATACTTCATTTTAGTTACAAGTTATATAGATTAAAATTTTAAATTTATACAATTTAGAAGATAATTTAGAAGGGAAGAGGTGGATTTTTAATGGTTACAAGATTTAGTATTAAAGTTTATTGGTGCATGGGATTAGGGGATTACATGATTATGGATTAAAGAGTATATTAACAATTATAATAGGTGTTAGGTTTTAAATTTGGTTTCTCACCTAGAAAGAGTTGGGGTCACACCATCCAAATGGAAACAAAACTTTCTCTTTCTAAATTTGAATCAAAAGCATATTTTACATGAGCACTTGCCACCTCTCATCCACGAGGCATATTTGGAGTGATTATAAATTGAGGCGATATTTTTATAAGCAAGAAAGTTTTTTCTTTCGAGCTGGAATCTGGTGAAAGAATTATGTCTATCCTTTGAGGTGACCTAATCTGAGTCATACAAACTATTAGATTATGGTAATTTCGAAAGTGGATGTTTTTATTTTTTATCCTAAAACTGTTATCCTAGAGCTCTTATCCTAAAATAATTCCATTCCAATTTTATTTTATTTTCTTTTATTGAAACTTTTTTTATATAATATTAAATATATGTATTTTTTTATTTTATTGAATACTAACATTGAAAATCCATATATTTTTCTATTATTGTGACTTAAATTAATTCAAAAAATCAATCCAATTATCTATTATTTTGACTTAAGTTAATTGAAAATAATTTACAAAACTTAAATTTTTTATATCCACACATTCATTACTCTTTATTATATAAAAATAAGATATTTCCCATTTATATAATGTAAAAATCCATACTATTCAATTTGTTTGAGACATTCATATCCATATTGACACACGAATTCTAACTCAAAAGTCACAATGCCCTTTCAAAATCATATTTAATTGTACTGAAGAAAACTTATAAAACTCATATTTAAGCATCCCTATACATTAAGACCATGGAAACATAAATACACTATAGCAATGGAAATTCAGGCCAAACTTGGGTCACATAAAAAACAAGACCTAAGGGAGACTTGGAATGCTTGCCTATGGCATGGAGGCCCAATCTTTGATGTTTTGTTCAATGCTACTAAGGTCAGTTATGGCTGTGTTTTTTTAACATAAACTTCCCATTTTGCTTCAGGCGTATATGTTTGATCAGGTTGGTTTCATGGTTTTGAGGTTGCGTACACATTATCCCAAATGGGATGTGGGTGAGGGATCAGATTTCAGATTATGTATGGTGCTTTTGGATGTTGCACTATTTATCTTTTAAGTGTCTTTTATGCGGAGGGCTCAACTAAAACTTAATCCACGATAATTCTTCACAAAAGACATATACTTCAGGTAGGTAATTAATGTAGAATTATTTGTAGATTCCATCTAATTTTGGATCTATTAGTCCCCAATTGAATTTGTTACTCTTGGTGTTGTTTGTGACAATCCATTGCATGTTCCAGGTAAGTATACATTAATCAATCAATTAAAATTGCAAGAGACGTGTATTTTTCAGCTCATATTTATACTGATAATTATGATGGTATAAGAGGTAAAAGTTTGCAGTCAGTGTTAATACCATGTCTATAATTTAATAGTAGAATGTTTTAAGGGAATGAACATCACAGAGAAATATAAGTCTGGGCTTCTATTTTGGAATGGTAACTAATTCTTAATAAACAAATTTAATTTGCTAAAAATAGATGGTCAAGGAGTTAGTTCAAAATGACCATAGCATGCCCAAAGGGGTTGGATCCAATGGTGGAAAGCGAGGAGTTTTTCACCATTGGGCAAGGTTCAATTCTCGTGAGGGCTTTACCTAGAGCCATGGGGACACGTTCAGGTAGTGGTTGAACATGTGGTTGCACCCAGAGATACTATAATAAATGGTATCGTGACCCATGCAGACATAAGTGGATCAAATCCCACCCCCATGTCCTTCAACTTTTTAAGTGTGGTTGCACCCAGAGATAATATAATAAATGGTATCGTGACCCGTGCACACATAAGTGGATCAAATCCCACCCCCATGTCCTTCAACTTTCAGTCCCCGAGGTGTAGGACAGTCGGCGATGGAGTGTGTTGTTAAGCCACTCTGTGATGTTAAAGTCACCGGTTCGAAACCCGCGGGGACAAAAAATCCAACCATGTTAAGGGTTGGTGTGGATCAGGTCGGATGCGATCCCTGGGTGATTTTGACGACTTAGATGCCCCTGAGTCACGGTTTCTCAATCCACAGGTTAATCGCGTAGCCAACAGGTCCTGCACAAATTAACAGACAAAAAAAAAAAAAATTACCATAGCACATAAAATAAAATTAAAAAATCACATGAATATAGGGTTCCATTTTGTGATATAGAAATCAATAAGTAATTACATAAAAAATACCCTTTTATAATCTTCATATCAACTCTAAAATTTTCCATCATTACATCCTATTTAGAAGCAGAGAAGCCTACACTGACAACACAAATTTATAAAATCTAAACATCCCCCCGAAAAAATTTAAAATTGAAAACTGTACACTGAATCCATTGATAGCCACTTTCAACTTACCCATAGTGTCTCATTTCATAGATCCTTAATTTCCATCATGAATTCAATTACTTAAATACAAGTATTTACACATTGATTTGTTCAGACCAAGTGAGCTTTGGTGAGTGGATAAGTATCAAGAATGATTAGCTCACCTTAGCTAAAATTAGCACAACCTTAAAGGTTTCAGCTGGCCCAAAAAATTAGAGGCTAATTACTTATGGTTTGCATTTATCATCACACTGTAGAAAATTCAGCACTCTAATGGTACAAGTTTTTGGGTGTTTAAAATTTAATTTCATGGCATTCAAAATATTTTTCAGCGTCCCATATATTATTTGATACGGGACATTTTAATAACTCGAAGACATTGCATGGATGAAACTGTGTGATCTTTAGGGCACATTTATTTATGATTTGGGATGACATAAGCAAGCTAAAATATAACAACTCCACATTTATTAGGCACCTGTGTTTCCAGATTGGTTTGTGAGGTCCACACGAGTGGTTTATGAATTTCTATCATGAGTTTATCATTTATGATATCACTTGTAACGGTTCTACTGAGAAAGTTTATCAATAATTTTCAATTACTGAACTTGGAGATGGATTCCCATGAAAGAGATGTGATTGAACAAAGCTAGCTCAATGAATTTTTTTATTGGTCAGCTTAAAAAGAAATTAAGAAATGGAAATATGATCAGATTGTTAAGGAAAAAAATGTAATTAGATCAAGGAAAAGATGCTATCAAACTAAAATTGATTGCTACAACTGCAACTAACAAAAACATTGATTGGTTGGCTATGTCAAACTAAATTGAATTTCAATAAATATCCACCCTACTACCTAACTAATTCCCCTTTCCAACCTTAATTTAATGGTTCAAACAATTTAAATAAAAACATAAAACAAATTAAAACAACCTCAAGGGTCCAGGAAATACATGAACAAAAATTAGGGCGAGAAGATAATCATAGTGAAAAATCGCACAATGGGTATTATTCAATTCTGAACTAGGGGTTGCAATTCACGTTCAGGTTTTCATGGGAAATCAAACAAAATGTGAAGAGTCACCCAAAATCATAAGGCAAATAATGCATATAGTTGACCTTCGATCCTAGTTTCTTGAGGCTCTGTATGAAAGAGGTTGTGTCCTTTTTCTGGAGAGATGTCTGATAGAGGGATCCACCATATTTGAATAGCTTCCATACTTGATCATCATCTTTCTTATAAGCCCAGTGTCCTTCTGATGAGGGGGATCAATTTTATGGCAATGCATGATGATGAACAAAAGACTTTTTGATTTAGTAATTAAGTTCACAGTTTGTTCTATTCTCAACGATTCCTTCTTCATTTTGGACCGAGACTCCTCTGAAATCTTCTCTTCTTCAGCTCAAAGGACCCTACCTGCCTTGGCCATCCACAATATTCTTTGTTGCTTGCGTTCTGTCCACCAATGTTTTCACTCGTGGCAGGTGAAGGTCGAAAGGTTTCGGTTGGCAAAGAAATTTAGCTCCGCAAACTCTTTCAACCCTCTGTAGAGAAGATTGCATACATTTGGGTGGGAAAGAAATTCATCTGCATGAACCCCTTCAACCCTCTGCAGAGAAGATTTCCTACATTTTGGTGGCATCCATAGCTAATAAGGAGAAGAGACCTACGATCATAAGGCTTTGTATTATGCATATCGAATAAATGCATGAATTAACAAATCCTTCTCCTCGAATTAACTTATAGGTACATTCATGCAATCTATAGTCTCTTCCTCTCATCCCAACTCTCTAAAATGCATTCTATTTGGAGGTTCATTGAATCTTGTTCCTTGGAGTCAATAACATGTTTTTCTTGTAAGTTTGTTACTAAATTTTCTGATCTAAAAACATGGGAAAATTTAACTTTGTTGCATGATTGGATAGTTGATCTACATCAAAGGATCATGTTCTCAATACTACATGTCCTTCTTTTTAAGTTTTTTGTTTGTCATGTTTATGATGATTTCTTAATGACCCACTATAATTAATCCCTAGATTCCCAAATGTTTAACAACTAAGTCAATACCTTTAATAACTTTCATATCTTCTACTATTTTATTTGCAAGTCCTAGATTACCTCTAGATTCCCTAGCAATTTTCAATTTCAACCACCATTCCTAAACGTGTTCCCGCAATTTGAATACAAAAGGTTAGTATGTTTAAAGTCAAGTCTTCAGATTAGTTCTACTTGCACTTTGGAAAAGGTTGACTAGTTGGTTTGATTTCCCTTTGAGCTCTTAACCATATGTTAGGTAGTGAGGAATTCATCTTTGAATATTCTTAGGTTTCTGGCGTTCCACAATGAGTACATGATAAATCCTTAGGTTTATTAGGTTTCTTTGAATAATAATCATCTAATAAAAGAAGAGCATAGTCATTTTTGACCGACAACTTCTTTGTAATGATTACCAAATTTCATAGCTAGATCATAACTTAGCAATGTATGTGATTTGTCTTCTACATTCGTTTATCAAGTAATAAAAAATCAAAATCTTATTTAACTTTCCTTTTTGTATAATATTTAATTATCTCCATTATTATAAACTATTTAAATTATATTTTAAACATAATATAATAATTTTTTTAATATATAGCATTTCATATTTTATATAATTATTAGACTTATATCTTCTGTATTATTATAATAATTTTATATTCTATGCTCCTTGTCCAACAAATAAGGGGGTTTCATTCATCAATTTAGTATCTGGCTTGGGGTGACCTTAAAAATAGATTATTATTATTATTATGAGTACTACAAAATAAAACTTTTATCTAAATCAAATAATAATAAATCATAATAAAATAAAATATGACTTAACTTTCCTTTTATATAATATTCAATTATCTCACTTATTTTAAACTAATTAAAATAAATAAATTATATTTTAAACATAATAATCGTTTAGTTTTTTGAATAACATATTCTGTTTTTTTTAATAACATATTATTTTATATTCTGTAAGTATATCTTATAATTATTATAATAATTATATAAAAAAAATATCATTTTATGGTATGATATACTTTTGGAATGGAAATGGTACAATCATCGATGCATTCAACATCAGGCCCCTCGATACCTCCTCATCGTAGTCGTTATCTATCGACATGGGGTCGACATCATTTTTTGTCGATGTCTGGCCATCGATGAAGCTGACAGATTCTTGAATGATTACCATATCGACACTTGCAATTGTCACTTCTTAGGTATGTCCAATGCCCCAAAAGGCATTCAACAGGGTACTTCTAGCCCACATTGTTTCATGACTACATCCATGCTCTCAAGCGATGCGAAAAATGTCATCTTTACGAAAACAAAGCACGAGGACCCCGAACTCTTTTACATCCAATCATCATCGTCGACCCTTCAACAAATGGGGCATAGACTTCATGACTTGTCGTCCTCCATTCAGTAATGGACACAAGTACATTTTCGTGGAAGTATATCACTTTACCAAATGGGTCTAAGCCATACCCACTTTCAAAACTACCACTGACACAACAACATGTTTTTTCTTCACCCATGTCATTACCTGATTTAGAGTACCAATACAGTTAGTGTTTGATCACGATAAACAATTTGAGAACGAGATCTTTGTGGAAATTTCTTCAAAATTAGGATTCTCCCAGGATTTCTCCTCCCCATACTACCTTCAGTCCAACGAAAAGGTTGATGTTGTCAACAATATCATCAAAACCATGCTACAACCTACTATCAACAAACATAAGACCAATTAGCATCATACATTGTTTTTCGTGTTATCGGATTATTGCACATCACCCAAAAATTCTATAGGTTTTATAAGGTTCCACCTCATCCATGGGATTGAAGCAACCCTCCATATCGCATGTGAAATCCCCACGTTACACACTACCATTGAGATATTACCTAACACTGCTCCAATGGAGCATGTATTGTTGAACTTAGAGTCACTTGACTAATATCGTTGATCTTCATTTAAACACAATGAGGCATCTAAAAAATGGTCCAAAGCCACCTTTGACTGCCATCTCAACCTTCGCTCGTTTAACGATGGTGATCTTGTGTTAGCCTATGATATTGTCCACGATATTCTCATCCACAGGAAATTTGAATCATTATAGAAAGGACCCTAAATTGTCCAACACTTTCTCATAAAGTGTGCATACATCCTTGCCTCGTCAGAAGGATACCCTCTCAGAGAACCTGTTAACGGGTTGTAATTAAACAAGTTTTGTGCCTAAGCATAGCCCCCCTATGTTAGGTTTTTCTTTGTTCACATTTGCAGAGTTTTTTAGTCTTTTTTTCCACCACCATTCTTCATGTATTATCTATCATCCATGTTATAGACAGATGCATCATCCATAAGGTTACCACATCAATTACGTTGACGATGCCATCTGCTGGACCTAGAATCTTGCTTCGGCCGCTTGGTCCCTCTATACCCCCTCACATGTACCACTTTGCAATGCAAGGGGGTCAGGTATGAATGGACAGAAGAGTGTGATAGGGAGTTCATTGAGCTTAAGAGGTTACTAACTAGTGCACCAATTCTACGAGTGCCGGATATGGAAAAATATTTCACAGTCTGCACGGATGCCTCAAAGCAAGGGTTGGGAGCCGTGCTAATGCAGGATGGAGGAGTGATAGCTTATGCGTCAGGAAATTTGAAGAAGCACGAAGAGTCATACGCGACTCATGATTTAGAGTTGGCAGCTCTAATGCTAGCTTTGAAACTTTGGAGGCACTATCTTGTTGGGCGAAACTTTGAACTCAAAACAGACCATCAAAGTTTAAAACATCTCTTCACTCAAAGAGATCTGAACGCTAGGCAAAGGCGATGGAGTGAGTTTATGAGTGAGTACGATTTTGGTATATCGTACATCAAGGGAAAGGAAAATGTAGTCACAAATGCCTTGAGTAGGAGACCACGAATCTTCTCCTTGGTACCCTTAAAAGTCAATCTGAGGGAACGTGTGTTGGAACAGCTCCAAGGAGACAGTTGGTATTTAAAGGTTACTTCAAACCTCCAGAGTGGGAGGCAGTTAGATCCAAAGTACGAAGGGTATGGTTTGGAAACCGACAGATTGTTAAGATATCAAGGAAGGATGTACATTCCTGAGAATGGGGATATTCGAAGCATCATACTGAAGGAAGCCCATAGATCA
>CBVK0100154533.1:0-27706 GCA_900067695.1 Picea abies
TGTGACTGGAGTTCAGACGTGTGCTCTTCCGGTCTGCTGAGGAGCTTTCTAAAGGAATTTCTTCCTCATTATAAGCTACTATTTCTTCTACTATTATTTCTTTAGGGCCCGTCTGTATCCGTACATAATTTTTACTGACTGCTTCTTTAGGAAGAGGATTTTTTCCTTGCACTCTGGCCTTTTTGTTCTTCTTTCTTCTGTGGGCCTTATCTACCTGTTCTAGTTGTTTCCTCAATTCTTTAATAATTTCCTTGAGTTTAACCATCTTCTGCTTTAATACTTCAACCTTCTTAGCCTTTTTCTTCAACAGATTGTTTTCTTTGTTTAACTTTCTAATTTTCTTATGGCTCTTGGATGATTTTTGTTTATGAGAGGTCTCAAGGTCTTATTCATTCGGGCCAATAGATGGTTGTTCCTCTATTCCTTCCAAATGTTATGTTTGTCCAAGAGGGCTTCTTGTTTCAAAATAAGGTTCTTCCTGTGCTTTGTCCTTAAGAAAAGACATTTCAATATCAGGAAAATATCCAACTGGTTTTGAAGAGAAGGCTTGTTCTGGGCATTTTTTTGGATTATTTGTGTCTCTGTCAATTGAGGTTCCCAAGCTTCCCAAAACCTGGGCTATTTCTACCTCATAGTTCTTCATAAATTGTTCTGCCAGATGCTCTAATGTCCGTTGGGTGTCTTCATAATCATTCATTTGTGAGTTCTGTTCTACTTGCCCAATTCATTGAGCACTCTCATGTAGAGACTGTTTTGTAGAATTCTAAAGTTCTTCAGGTTGTTTTGTTGTACCCTGAATTGCTTCAGTTGTTTCCTGAATTCGTCTACTTCTTCTCCTTGTCTGAATGATGGTTGTAGGGGCAGTTGTTTCTCTCTTCCTATTTTTCATTAATGCCTATGTTTGTGAGGTTTGGGCCTCTGTGATTTGAGCAAGGTCTGCCTCATCTTCATTTTGAGGAGATGGGATTTCTCTTTGGGCAGTAGTCTCCTCTACCTATCTATGTTCAATTTCATGTGGTGGTTCTTCATGGCATAATTCAGGATGCTCTAGTTGTGGAGGTCTATTGGCCTCAACCAGGTTATCCCAAGTCAATTTAGTTTGACTGAATGCTTTATTTGTTATCAGTTTAACTAGTCTGTGGTGACTGATAACAGTAACAAGGTCCTTGGATTTTTGTGTTCTTAAGGAAACCTCATGTAATATAGTATTCATAAAGAAAGGTAGATTAAGCACTAACCGTTGTTTTAAAGATGCCATCAATTTGAGGTGGTGAGGTTGAATTACGTCATACCATCCATCAAAAGTGATGTACTGCTAAATTATCCCTACAAGTTCCTTCCATGGTTCTTTGAGGGTACTGGGATTGAGTCACTTTCCCTTCTTATCCAATTCTTCCCCAGGGTCTGTGAAATTTTCCACAGCTTCCTTCAGTGTTATGTATCTTCTTGTCCATTGAATGCCCGTGTTAGGGAGGCCTGTGACCTCTGTTAATATTTCTGGGGTGACTGAGATTTGTATGCCCCACACCATAGAGTTTTTTCCCTGTAGATTCTAAAATAATTCAAGCGTGACATTCATGTCATATCCTTGTAGACGGTTGAAGTACTCCATCCACCTCAGCTGGTGTAGGATGTCTCTTTCTTGCTCTGTAATCTTTAGTAAATTTGGCTCCCTACGCACACCTCAGCCACCCATCTTGTGAGAAAATATGGACGACTAGCATTCCTGGTAGCATACTTGGTTAGACCAGCTTGGAAGAAAAATTACTGAGAATAGAAAATATCAGAGACAACAAATGTATACAAATAAGGGTATTTATTACAATCATTACTATATTTATCAAGAAGCATGTCGAGCGTCCACTCCCCTCATTAATAAAAAGGTCGGCCTCAACCGTCAGCGTGGGGGAAAGTAATGAGTGTAGGTATTGATGGTGAGAATTAATGATTGTACTGCCACCACCAATGGGGACCAATGATTAGTTTTCAAACAACATATTTTAACGGTATTCATTAAACGCTAATCCTCTTTTGTGGAATTGAAAGATACCTATACTCAAAAAAATTCTTTAAGGATACATACGTCAAATAAATTAAATCTGTTCATTTAAATAATATCCCACATGTCATAATGTTGTTACTTTTCCATTTCATTGAATACAACTGAAATGATAGCCTCATTATTGAGTGAAGTAAATCTAGAGATACGTAAAAACTTGGTGTTTAAGGTAAACTTCCATACCACAGGTAGAGCCACTGTCGCCAACAGGCATCCATAGCCTCAACAGGGTTGCCTTTTAACCCTGAGATGAGCCTGTATCCTTGATTCTTATTTGAATCATATTTTCCAAAAATACCATTATCCTGGTTTGGTATCCAGATGGTGATAATGCCACTCACTAGATTATAACTTAGGTGAACAAGTTGGCTCGTGATGATACCTCTTGTCCTTTGACTAGAAAATGTCAAAGGCCATTGCCCTAGTGTGGTAGCCATAGTGGGAATGTCACTTAGGTTATTATCCTATGATCATGGTAGGTTGGCTTGTGATGAGACCCCCTATTCTTTGTGGGAAAAGAAATCAATTTTGTTGATTTTTTTTTTTTTTTAAGTTTTCAAGTTTTTAAGTTTTTCCTGAAAAAGACCATTATCCTAGTTTGGTATCTAGATGATGATAATGCCACTCACTAGAGTGTAACTTAAGTGAACAAGTCAGCTCTTAATGAGACCTCTTGTCCTTTGACAAAATAAAATTTCAAAGGCCATTTCCATGGTGTGGTAGCCATAGTGGGACTGTCACTTAGGTTAGTATCCAATGATCATGGTAGGTTGGCTCGTGATGAGACCCCCTATTCTTTGTGGGAAAAGAAAGAAATTTTATTGATTTTTTTTTTATTTAATTTATTTTTTTTAGAATTGTATGAAGGGAGGCTCATCTACTCCTTGAGAGTAAGGGATGGCGTAAAGAAGTGTAAGGATTCCAAGTAAAAGTGTGTCGCAGACTCCTTATTAATTATAAATGCGAGATATCATTTAAGTGTAATGTATAAGGGAAAATAAAAGAATTGTGGTGGTTACAGGTTATGAACAAGGCTTCAGATATTTCTAAGAAAGTGATCCAAAAAAACAATTTGATAAGGTATGGGAGATAGTCCACAAAATAATGATAGATCGTTAGAAATAATGCTGGTGAAAATTATTTGGTGAAAGTTGTACCCCAAAGAAAAGGTTTAGCGTTTTATCAACAATGTAGGGAAGGAACGAAAAAATGAACAACAGTTGTGCAAAAAGGAACAACAGGCGCGCAAAAGGATCAATAATTGTTTCGTTCAAAGGAACAATAAGCATGCAAAAGGAACAACAATTGTTTCGTTCAAAGGAACAACATGTGCGCAAAAGGAACAACAATTGTTCCATTCAAAGGAACAATAATTGTTCCATTCAAAGGAACAATAGGCGCACAAAAGGAACAACAATTGTTCCGTTCAAAGGAACAATAGGTGCACAAAAGGAACATCAATTGTTCCATTCAAAGGAATAGTAGGTGCGCAAAAGGAACAACAAGCGCATAAAAGGGACAACAATTGTTTCGTTATTAACCATATGAATAGGTAATTTTTAGAAACCTGGAAATGTATTTTATTTGAATTCAAGGTTGATTCCTCATCAACTAAATTCATTTATGAGTTGGTTTATTTCAAAATTAAGTAATGGATGGTTTGTTAATGTTATAAATTTCATTATAATTACCCAATTGCTACTATTGAATCATGACACATTCATTTCTCTGTGAAAGATAGGGTATGGGTGATGAGATGAAGCAAGAGTTAGGAACAAAAAAGAGTGCTAATTGAGTTCATTACAGTTATCCTCCCTAGTTTTTGACTTTCTCGAATGACTGTAAAAAATAATAATAATAACTAAATAAAATTTACAGAAAATAAAATTATATATAGTATGTACAGTGTCAACAGAATTAAACATTTATGGAGTTGGGGTGGCTGGATTACTTTCCTAGCCAGCCAAAATTTGAACAGTAGGGTCCTTACTTACCTCTTGGTAGAAATATTCTTTTGAGGGTGGCTGATGATAGAGTCGTAGCTGGTGTCCATTGATCCGAAATGGAGATCCGGACCCGTCGATGGTGCTTAACGTGACTATGCTATTATCATGGACTTCATTGATTTCATATGGTCCTAGCCACCGTGTCTGTAATTTTCTCGAAAAATCCTGAAATCTGGAATCATAGAGGAGCACCCAGTCACCTTTTTTAAATATATATATATTTTACATGCTTATCGTTCCAATTCATTCTCTGTTGTTGAATAAAAGTCATGTGCTCTACAACAAACAGGCATGCTTCATCCAATTCGTTGAGTTGTTGAAGGCGTTGTTTATGTTCTTTTGTAAGATCCAGTCCGCTTTCCTAGGCCATCTTTAGAGTCTTGATTTCAAACTCGATTGGGAATATGGGTTGTTTTCCATAGACTAAATGATAAGGAGAGTAGCCAGTGGTATTATGCCATGTTGTGCGGTAAGACCATAAGGCATTTGGGAGCTCAGAAGCCCAATTATATTTGTTTGTTGAGACAGTCTTTGTCAGGATTGCCTCCAGAAATTTATTGGTGCTTTCCACTTGCCCATTTGCTTGTGGATGGTATGGAGAAGTAATTATGTGTTTTATATGATAATTATCCGGGGTGGTGGTGATTCTATGAGCTGTAAATTGTGACCCCCCATTAGTAATTACCTCTCTTGGTAGTCCATAGTGTACAAATAATTTGAAAAGAAATTTGATGACTACCTCTTCTGTTGCATTTGGTAAGGCTTCTACCTCTACCCATTTAGTCATGTAGTCTGTTGCAACTAGAATATAGGCCTTCTAATTTGACTTTGGATTGAAGGGGCCAATGAAGTCTAGTGCCCATCTCTCAAATGGTTCTGCAACTACTTGTGATTTCAAAGGAATTTCATCAGCCTGAATTGGTTTTCCCATCCATTGACAACTATTGCATGTCTGGACATATTTCTTCATGTCTCTGAATATTGAGGGCCAATAATATCCCATCTATAGAATTTTGTGTCCAGTCCCGCAATCTACAAAATGCCCACCACAGGGCTCATCATGTCTGGATTTTAGTATGTCATAGATTTCATCATATTGTACGCATCTGCGGATTTGGAGATCAACTCTTGTATGCAAGAGATATCCGTTGATCCAGGCGAATTGTGTGCTACACTGGATGATCGATTTTCTTTCCTTTGATGAAATATGTGCCAATAGTCTTCCTGCTGCCAGGTAATTTGTCGTGTCAGTGTACCAAGGTGGATTTGTAGTAACGAAAAATAGATGCTCATCTAGAAATTGATCTTCAACTGTTAAGGAGTCATCTATTTTGGGTATGCGATATAGGAAGTTTGTGACAAGGTTTTCTCTCCTGGGTCCATCTTTGATGGTGATATCAAATTCTTGCAATAGTAAAAACCATCGAGTGACCCGTCCATTAGTAATTGGTTTATTAGCTAGATATCTGATAGTAGAATGATTAGTATACAGAATGACCAGATAGCCTGTTATATAATGACGAAATTTATTGATGGCATGCATAACAACTAAAAACTCTTTCTCTGTTACTCTATAATTAAGTTCAGCTAGATTAAGATTGTTGCTAATAAAATAAATGGCATAGGTTTTCTTGTCCTCCTCTTGTCCGAGGACAATGACTATGGCAATATCTGATGCATCGGTGGAGATGTGAAATGGTATTTTCCAATTTGCCCCCCTCAACACCGGTGTTGTTGAGATCAACTTTTTGAGTCCTGAAAATGCCACATAACACTTGTCAGACCACTGAAATTCTACATTACCAGTCAAATCATGTAAAGGTGCAACGATTCTTGAAATTTTTTCCATAAATATACGATAGTATCCTGAAGCGCCAAGGAAACTGCGTACCTCAGTTTGTGTGTGTGGTGTAGGTAGATTAAGGATTACCTCTATTTTTGTTGGATCTACCTTAATTCCATTTGCATAGATATAATTCCCTAGTACCACACTTTCTGTCATCATCATGTGACACTTTTTGTGGCTTAAACATAACCTAGTTGCAATGCACCGCTCTAGTATTTTCTCTAGGTTATTCAGTGCTTGATCAAAGTTGTTGCCATAAGGAGTGAAATCATTCATATAGACTTCAAGTCCTTCACTAACCAGATCGTTGAATATGCTCAGAATGGCCCTTTGAAAAGTGATTGGAGCATTGCAAAGTCTAAAGGGTAATACTCTGTATGAAAAAGTGCCCCAGGGGCATGTGAATGCAGTTTTATTTTAATCTTTTGGGGAAATATGAATCTAATTGTACCCACTAAAACCATCTAGGAAAGAAAAGAATTTATTTCCTACCAAAGTATCCAGGACCTAGTCAATGAAAGGAAAAGGGAAGTGGCTTTTTTAAGTGGCTCTATTAAGTTCCCTGTAGTCAACACAGATGCGCCATTTCCCATTTTTCTTTGGGACGATCACTAATGGGGAAACCCACCGACTATCTGATATGGGATATATAAAATCTATGTTCAACAACTTTTGTAATTATTCTTTAGCAATATCCCTGAGGTGAGGATTTAATCTTCTATGTGGCTGTCGAATAGGCCAGACATCTTTTTCAACATAAATGTGGTGTGTGCAGATTTGCAGATCAATACCTTTCATATCAGAATATTCCCATGAAAAATCTTGTTGGTATTTGGAGAGGGCTTGAATTAGATTTTTCTATTGTTGTTCATCTAAATTGGCATTGATGTTTAGAGGCATCCCAGGTGCAATCTCGACGGGTTTGCTTTTATGAATGGCTATAATTGGAATTTGTTGTTCCATTAAATCTTCCAGCAAGTCTCCCTATGCTTCACAGTCTAGAACAACTTGGATCATATGGTAGGTCGGGTTGCTCATGGTGTTTGGATTATTGATAAACCCACTGATTACCTCATCCTCTAGCTAGTTTTTAATTTTGAGGGCTTCTTTCTGCATAGAGGGGCTCGTAAATCCCTCTTTGGGTATTGTGGTGGTGAAAATTATGGATATACGAAAGTTGGAATTGGTTTAGCAGGAGGATATAAAATGAGGTTCTTTGTGATACACCCTCTAGTGATTGTCATATTACCTATTTGATATCCTATGTACACATCTGCTATTGCAAGCCATGGCCTTCCCAGTATCAATGGATGCCCTTCAAGTCCACTTCTTAGGTTGATGATGAGGAAGTCTGCCGGATATTCCCAAGAGTTGACGGAGATGGCTATATCATGTAATGTGCCAACTGATTGAACTATCGATCGATCTGCCAACAACAACATTATTGTTGTGGGTTCGAAGGAGTTAAAACCTAGGGTATTGCAGGTTTCCATAGTCTGGATGTTGATGGATACTCCCAAATAAACTAGTGTATTGGGAAAAGAACAACCCTGGATCTGAACTATCACTATGGGATTCCCCGGATCTGCATATTTAACCAGTTCTTTTCTACCTAAAATTAGATCAGACAAGGCTCCTACCACGCGAACTGTTGATGATGGTTTTTTAATTTTTTTGACGGGCTTTCTCCCACATAGCTCCTTGATCATTTTTGTATATATTGGGATGTCCCGAAGATCTTGCAGGAGTGGAATCTTGATATATAAATTCTTGAGTTCCCCTACAATGTCGAAGTTGGGATATACGGTCGGTTTTTCTATCATCAATATTTCATGGAATGAAGGGGAGGGTGTTGCATCCTTATCAGGATCTTGTGATTTGATTATGTTTCCCCCTTGCTTGATTTCTTCTGGTATTACCACAGTCGAAGGTGTTATCGTTGGTTGTTTTTCACTCTCCTGCTCTTGAAAAATTTTGTTTTCTTCATGAGATATTATTCGTCTCGGCCTCAATTGTAGTTCTCTACACCCTACCAAGTTGGTCTCTCCTTCTCCATTCTCCATAATCTGGATGAGTTGATTTGGTATGTTATTTGGATTTGGGTTAGGTTGGGCTGGTAGTTAAGGGTGCAATTGGGATTGTGGGTTTTGGGACAATTGGAGTGGTGCTTGTAACGTAGGCTGAGTTTGAGGGGACATCCCCATGGGTTAGTTGTTTATCCCCACGAGGCACTACCAATTCTAATTCCAATTTGGGTTTTGGGTAGTCATGTTGGGCCACTGTGAAGGGTAGATGTTGTTATTTGATTTTTTCCAGGATGAGGTGGGATATTGTGAGTTAGGCCAAGTGGAAGTTGGAGTTGGCTAATTCTACTAGGCGGGATTTGCAGCGGGCTGGTTTTGCCAAGTGGGATTTCCAGGTGGGTATTGTTGGGGATGCCAATTTTGATTAGTAAACGATTGACCCTGCCATGTGTTACCAGGAGCTTGCTGCTAATTATACTCTCCAAAGAAGAAAGAGGAAGGGTCCTGTAGTGTATTTGGAGGTCGTTTCAGCCATTGACAATGCTGAGCCATCATATATAATGGCTATGTTTCTTCTTCTGCTTCTCTAAAGACAGCTTTCAGTCCAGTAAGAGATGGGAATTGTTCTATGCCATGATCCTTGGTGTAGATAGCACAAACCCAGACCACGTCCAAAGGGAAATCCCTTGGACCATGTTTTTTTCTGCACCTGTGGAAAAATATGGCCAATGTTTGTTATGCTTCTGTTTTTTTCTGTTTGGCCTACAACACATCCAATTGTGTAGTCAAAGTGCTCAGAATAATTATTTTGAAGTTTTCTAAGAGATTACCAACTTCAACTCAGGTAACACCCCCGCTGGTAATATTGTTATTTCTAGTGAGGGGGGTACGGATCCCTGATTTGGTCTGTGAACTTCCTCTTGAGAACCTGATGCACAATAGGAAGATGTCATCATATGTTTATTGATAAATGTCACTCTTCCCCATTAAATTCAACGTTTCTACCCATTCATATTTCATACCTTTAATTAGAGTTGCCTTAAGTACTTCACCTGGTAACGTGCTATAGGGTGATCTTTTTAAATTATATTGAAATCTCTCAACATATTCTTCTAATGATTCATTTTCTTTTGCAGTCATTTGAAATATTTCATCTTTTAAGTCTCTGGTTATACAATAATCCTGATATTTTATCAAGAAGGCATGTTTCATCTCATCCCATGAGTTTATAGTTCCTCCCCCTAATCCCATGAACCAACATAGAGCTACTCCTTTTAAAGTGGAGGGGAACAATTTTAATTTTTGGGGTTCAAAGGTGTAATCATACCCTCTACATAGGACATCAAATTAAAATAATAATGTGTCCGGGTCTTATGAGATTAATCCATGAAAGGTTGGCAGGTTTTGTAGGGGAATTGCCTTCATGGGGGAATTGGCGATTGGATCAACTATAGGATATTCCAAAGTGGAAGTCTGGGGATGTTATGGATTTGGTTGTGCCATTTGATCGAAAATATGCCAGAAATTTTTAGGGATTTCTTGATCCATATATTTTATTTGAATTGATTGGTTATCTGATCCTCTAGGGGATTTGATTGCACTCGCTCTATCTGGGATTTCGGGTATGCCTTCTTCTTTCACAAGAGATTCAGGATTGGGTGGTGGGTCTGTCTTAGCTATCCCACTAGTTTCTCCTTCTCCTTCATACAGATTACAAGAGTTTCCCTCTTCTAAAGGGTTGAGGGGTGGAAGATCTGTGCTCTGAAAGCTTTTCTCAGTCCTTTGAATTTTTCTATGAATCTTGGTGTGGGCTGCAATTGGTGAAACTGCCACCTGAGGGATTCGGGTAGATCATTTTCTAGGTCCAATGGGAGCTTGAGATTCTACTTTTAGGATGATGTCGTCTATGAAAGTGCTTCTTCCAAGGAGCACCGAGCCCTGGGCTTTGGTAATTTTTGGTGGGGTTTTTGGTTTTTCAAGATCTTTCTTCTTAGTCATACACACTTCACACAACAAAAAGGAAAATGAAGAAAGAAAAAAAAAACATTGATGCAACCTCTTAATGCGTCAGCTGGAGGTAGGCGTTGGTATAATCATCTTACTTATTGCCTGCATAGGTTCTTAACTTCCATCTTCAATACCTCGTCCTCTAAAGACACAATATATGCTACCTTTGACATTCTTCCTCGGCAATGGCACCAAAATGTTGGGATCTAAAGATGTCTAAAAAAAACCTTAGTTTAACATTAATTTATCAACCCAAGGATTCGTCTTTTATCTCAAAGAATATCGGCAAAGTCTATGCAGATAGCTCGTAGAGGCTAAAATATGTAGTGAAAGAAAATCTGAGTTTATCAACAATCAAGTTCCTCAAACATTCATTAAATATTCTAGGAATTGAAGTCTAAATCCATGCAATGGAAAGGAACTAATTAATCTATTGAATTCATTTTAAGAGCAGTAATTGAACCTAGACAAAGACTTGCAGAAATGACTATGATTATGAATCAAGTTGCTGGAAATAAAAAGGTGAATTACTCTATCTATGGAAAGAAAAAGAGACTGTAATCTAATTGAAAAGATACAACAATCGTATTTCTATTGAAAGGAACAACAACTATATTCTAACGGAAAGGAAAAGCAAATGTAAACTAAGTAAAATGAACAACAAATGTAAACTAAGTGAAAGGAACAACAAACGTAAACTAAATAAAGGAAACAACACATGTGAAATTATGAGGAACTGTCATGCATCAAATCTCAGTAATATGAATTGGAACAACAATCATCTAATGCTTCAGGGAATATCTATCTCTTGCAATTAACATGAAATCACCAACACACTTATGCATTCATTTAACTACTATAAAAGATAATCAAATCACAAAACAGAAATTAAACTGATATAATTATAGATCGAATAGTAGCTCCTTCAGACTAAGCCCTTGGTCCTTAGAAGAACTTCTATTTGAAATTCAGTATATAGAAATGGTAAACCCGCTCGAAGCTTCTATTGATTTCATAGCTGGTACAACATTTTACAAAAACTGCTAACACATAGCAATTCTAAGTTCTGAGTTCTTGGGTGCAATTCTTCTACCTCTTTTCAAGATCTATTTACCCCTTATATATTACAATAATCTAGGTAAATTAAGCTAGCCTGAGGATCAAGAGATCCTCAAGATTGCTTTACTATTACAATAAGAAACTCGATCATCTTCAAAATTGCCTTGTGCCATAAAGTCTTCAACCTCCAATAGCTTGTGCATCTTCAAGATTTTTTTTACTATCTTGGGTTTGACAATATTTAACCAATCCTGCAATAAAACCAGACAATTCCAATCATATTTAGGATCTATGTAATCTAATCTTAAACAAAAACGCTAAAGAGTATATTATTCATTTTCTATTTTGTTTTCTCCTAAATAACCAAAAAGTAAATCAAGATGATATCATGAAATGTGGGAAAAAGGAATATATTTATACCTTTTTCATAACCTAACATTGACCTTGTAGGGAAATGCATGGAGGGGCTACAAATGAAATTGAAAAAGTACTTAGTGAACCAGCTAGACCAAGACTGCTGCGAAAATCAGGATCAAGGATATGAGTTCCATTTTAGCTGGGTGTTGATCCTCATCGCGTTCATAGCTTGGGAGATGCCGGAAGGTGCGACCTTCCTTGAACTAGAGCCATCTGAACCCTTGGCCGCGAAGTTCACTTCGCTATCGAATTCAAGTGATATGGGAAAAAAATGGCAATCAAATGCGGTGTTCCACACCTACTACCTGCAGTTAAAGAGGGCTATTAAGGTTGTCCCTCATATAATTCTAGACACCCTGCACAGGTTCAGGCCATTTGTGAAGTTCCACATAGACAGACATTTTATCTACATCACTACATGCAGAGACGAACAAAAAGAAGTACTATAGAGTTATTACAAACTCACAGAAGAGGAATTAAAAGAAATAACTAAGGAGTGGCCTACAAAGATCCTTATCCCTATTGACCCCATAGAACTGTCTGATCTTGAACTAATCAGAAGCCCGATGATCACTCGTGAAGGGAATGATACACCTAGAACTAGCAGAAGGAAGAAGACAAAAGAAGTCCAACAACTGAGCAGTGCATTAGAAGAAACTGCTTCAGACTCATCTAAAGGAGGAGGTGATGACAAAGTAGATACAGAAGAGAAAAATAAAAAATAATATCAGCAGAAGCAAAAAAAAGTAACACCACCATAGAATCCCCCTGAAGACACAGAGCCATCTCACAAAATAAATGTTTCTCCCACGAAACCCACATCGCGGAAGAAGTCAAAAGCTAGTAATACCAAGATGCAGACTATGCTCATGATTGATGACTTTGAATTCATCATCACAGAGGTATCAGATGCCTCAAAATATATTTTTCATAGAAATGAAGCTAAGAAAGAGACCATGTATGAGAAAATTGAAGAAGAACTGTGAGGAGTACAACAGGCCCTTCACTCCAGCCACACAGTGTCCACTGTGCCCCCTCCATCATAAGAAACAAAGTTGGGAGATGAGCCTACCTAACTCTGCAAACTAGTTGATGTGACTAAAGCCTAACTTCTTCATGCATAGGAAGAAATAGAACAAGCCAAAGTGGCCCTAAAGAAAGAACAAGAGGAAGTAATAGAGCAAGGCAGGGTTGTGCAGTAGGAGAAGGCTACCCTCCAAGCAAAGTTTGAAGAGAAAAAGTTGCATATCCATCATGAGAAAGAACAACTACTCGTGGAGCAGGTTGGAGTAAAAGAAGAAATCAATAGAGAACTTCTCTCTATGACAGGATTAGAGAAAAATGAGGAAGACCCAGTGGAGCATCAAGTAGCACAACTTGTTGAAGCCATCCAACAGCTTCAACAGAGAATAAAAGATCTATAACTACAAACAGTATCAAGTACTCCACAGGACGTGCAAGACCAAAGAGAAGACATTGCCTAGAGTACAGTTGATCGGATCAAGGCATTAGCTTTGGAATTTCAACAAATTAGCAATAGAAGTGCGTAGACTTATGAGCGACTTACTGAAGACCCTGAATTGAAGACACTGGAGTCACAACTCCAGGAGGAAAAGCAGTAATAAACAACAGTACAGGCGCAACTGAATCTCTTGTCAGCAGTTGAAAGAATGAAAATATCTCAGGAACAATGCACTTCTCAATAGTAGGTCCATACCATATAGAGCAAAGTCATGGAAGTGACTCAGAGGCTCCAGCCAGTCCAGGATGCATCTTGCCAACTGTTTGAGGAGATTGAAGGACGAGGAGAAGAGTTGGAAAATGTAGTCACTTCAGTTTAAAAACACTTAGAGGGACTTGTGAACAAGTCAATTCTTTAGGAGTTCACCGAGCAGGAGGCCTTGGCACAACAACAGGTCGAAGAAGCTCGAGCCAAGCTCAAGGCTTTTGAAGCAGAGCTAACCAGATCAAAGTGACTTGGGATGATTCACAGGTGAGTGTTGGGGGCCTGTTAGCCCTTGACCAAGTTTTGGAGATCCTTGGTTAGGTTTGACCTATTTTTGGACTTCGACAGGTTGTCGAAGGTGGAGTGCAAGTCGAATAAGAGATTGTGGAATCTTGGGCCCTTTTTAGGGATTTTTGGGTTTTGGGCTTATGTAACGGGTATGGGGATGTCATACCATGGGTTTACCCATGTTTAAACCCATTTTGTAATGTACAAATAGATGTCTAGGCAATGTGAGAGGAGACAATATAGGCATATGTGTGATTATGTGGTAAGTGCAAGTGATAGTTGTACATTATTTGTGCATATTGTGTGAAACTTGCAAGGCTAAGTGAAAGTGATTGTAATATAGTGTGTAAGGGATTTGTGTTGTAACCTAGCTCTAGGAAGGAGGATCTGGCGAGGTGCGTGAAGATCTCTTGTCCTATGTGGAGTAGGTCCTTATGGCTCTGTTCATGTAGATGATTGACATAATATAATATAGAAGATGAAGATTTGGTGGATGTATCCCCAGGCTGGGGGTGAACCACATATATCCCTATGTTATGGCTTCTTT
The DNA here is from genome assembly GCA_900067695.1 of Picea abies. NCBI lineage: Eukaryota > Viridiplantae > Streptophyta > Pinopsida > Pinales > Pinaceae > Picea > Picea abies. The sequence goes on from CBVK0100154533.1 coordinate 13,980, forward strand.
ATGCATCTTGATTATTGCTTTGTGCCTTTGATGTGATTTATGCTTAGTTTTTTTATATTTATGAATGTTAGAAGCATCTGATATAATAGCTTAGTTCTCAGTAATGCGAATGAATGCCAGATCTGATCTATTTCTTTATGCTAAGTGCTTAAATGTGTTGAATCTTGTTGAATACTGCGTTGTGTTGTAATTAGGGTTTATCTGCGCTATAGAAAAAGGTTAAGTTCTAATGAATGGCATGTGTTAAGTGATTTGTTAGAGTATTTTAATCACATATATGTGTCCCAGCTAAGGTTGTAGACACTGTATTCCTGCAACCACCCCTACCTCTACCTCAGGTGAGACTTCATCTGCTTCGTAGTTGTTGTTGAAAGGGCCAATAGTTAGGGTTTTGTTGGTGTGTTGTTGAAGCGTTGAACCTTGGGTCTACCCCTGTGCTAACACATATTCATGAAAGAGACAACAAATACATTAAAGAGGGAAATGAGCCACAATAAGACAACTTCTAAAGGAAGGAACAAAGTGACGAGGAATTTATCCCTTCAAAACATGTTTCTTTGCAAGTGTTTCCAAGATTACATTCAGCTAGCTTAGATCCAAAATATTATGCCTCACAAGATAAACCCTTTTCTTACATTGCCTTCAAAAGGATATTCAACTAATCTCATAGGGGGATCTCCCCAAATCCAACCATGAGAAACAATGGAGGTGGTAAGTCTTTATATAGACTTATAGCTTAACCTCTTACAAGAAAATAGAATATGTGACTTCTATATCCACTAATCTCTCCAAGGACAAAAATAAAATACATTTGGCAGTTTCTAGATCCATAATTTGCTCCAAGGAATAATGATATAATATGCTTGGTATCTCCTAGATCCATGATTTAGGAAATATAAAATGGCATAACAACACTACAAATACTCCCTCAAGGTTGGGCGTCCTTTCCCCTTGGGCTCTCCAACGACATTGAATGATGGGGTAGCAGTAAAATGTTTCCCTAAAGCTAGGGCGTTCCTTCAATCATGATAACAAATTTTATCAAAGGTGGAACACCTCTCTATTTGATCATATCTTCAAATCTCCTCAAAATTATCCAACTTTCAAGGTTGACCCGACCAACTATAAGAAATGAACTTGACTTACAGGTTGAAAAATATTCTCCTAATATGTACATTTCAGAGCTAAAAATGCATGAAGATCAGGGCGGCATAAGCTTGATAACAAAGACATAAGCAAGTTTCTTACATGGTAATCTGGTTTCTAGATTTGGCTCATTGCCTGTTCATTTATATGAAGTGACACAAATTGAAGATAGAGATCCAGTTGGTTTACTATCTTTCAGTAGGTCCAATCAAGAACCCTCCTATCAATGCATCAACACCAGAAATGGAATGATCTTCCTCTTATCTCGGGTCAGTCAATCTTCCAGAATGGCAAGCAAAATGATTTGAAAGTTAGTTCTTTGTCAACGAAAGAGGCCAAGCATAGGAAGGCGCCACCGCTGTTGAGAAAAAATGTGCTATTAGGCTAGGGAAATTGGATTGTCCCACTTCTTCCCCACCAATTAATTAGTTAATATATTTCTCCCTCTTTCTTTCTGTCAGAGTGTAGTCTGTATCTTCCCTATAAGCAATCACTTACTCATCATTTTCTTTTGTTGGTTCCAAGTTTTCTATAGCAGAAAGTAGATTTGATCAACTATAGATAGAAGATACCATTCCATTTACCCCATTTATTTTTGCATAAATGCTAGTTGGAAATGTCGAGTGTTTAGCAAGTAATCTTCCCCTCTAATTATTTGGGGGTGCTCGATCGAGTCCTATCCTCTTGCTCTTCGAAGAGGGAACGAACGAAAAAGACAAACTCTAAATTGAGCCACCCTTTACTAGTAATTCTAGGGTGATTCACATCTCTCTTGAGCCAAGGTGATCAACAACCTATCCAGTCAGAACAACAAGTGGATAGGATCCCATTTACAGGGAATACAAGGCATTCAAAATATGAACCTGCTTTATGTCAAGTGACTAATCCAATTTGACTCCCTAGCTCAACCGATAAAGAATAAGTTTTTTCCTTATGAGTGATCAATTAGAGTGCTCGCTCTAGAGACAAAGGGAAAGATACCATTCCATTTCGACTATTTCTTCTTGGTTGGGTACCCAGGGAATTGCAAAGGTGAGTGCTTCAATGACTAATACCTTTTCCCCATCTTGAGAACTCACCTAAGATTCGTGTATATGCCCATATGAATCAAGAGATGAAAATCAACACATTTCAACAGTGGATATCCACCGTCTTCCCATTGATATTGACCCAACAACTAGAATTTCGTGTCATAAAGAAGTGGATTTTAGCTGGGGGAGTCAGATTAGGAGATAGGTCTCTTCCCCATCCCTCAACTTCAAGAATGGGAAAGGTATAATATAAGTTTCACTCGTCTTAGTTTCAATCATATTCTCCTAGAGAAAAAATATTTTTTAGTTGAAATGTGCCTAATGATGGTATATTCCCCTTTTTCGAAAGGATCGATAACAACTAGGGTCTCTATCAACAAGTCAAGTGTGGTTTAGTCTTGAAACAGCTTCGCATGGGAGAAATATTCCCCTACTTCTCCACTCTCCTGTCGATTTGATGGCCTTCATGGCTGACAACAAGTGAGATTGGAGATCTACCTTAAAATCCGAGGTCTCTTATTAGTTTGTACCCTTAATAGATTCAACAATCATCAAACTTCAAAGGTTTTCAATTACAAGAAGGAAAAGGAAATAGGTTGAGTACTCACTCTTTTTGTGGGTCGACTTTGACACCGGTGAATATATTGGATGTCATTTACATATTTTCCTTTTCTTAGGTGTACTGAATTATTCATGTGCTAGGAGAAGAAGAGATAAAGTACTCACCCATAGGAGTGAACAATATTATTATTTAAGTGAAAACAACTCCAATATATTGTCGAGGGAGAGACTTCCAATATTCTCATACCTACTTGAAACCTGTCTTAAACAAATTTCACTTATTTGATGTCTATAGCAATACAAGGAGGGGGAGAATTTGTTAATATGTAATAATATATAGGTGACTCAACACTTGAAATACATGTGCTTGACCCTAAGGATACTCACAATAATGTAATTGATGAATCTTTTTCCCTCGACACTGAATCCACGAAAGGAGGAAGTGTGTCGCTTGTCACAAGTAGAGGAATTGGTGAAAGAATCTACGTGCCATATTATTGATGAAGACATCAAGCCTACTTCAAGATTTCATTCTGTTGAGTGCTAGTTTGATGGTGGGATCTCGAACTCAGATTGCTTCTTCGGTAGGTTTAAAGCTCATCAACTGCTTCAGAGGGAATGGTAACTCCCACCCCGAAGAAGAGAGACTTGACCAAACCAATTAGTGACACTTCAATCTCTCTTCTCATAAAGAGAACTGCTTTATCCTTGCTTCGATGCAGTATTTCAGTAGTCATATTTTCTAGAGTGATGGGATGAATCAGGTAAATATATTATGGAGTTAGAACAATTAATTGGTCACTTAAATGTGGGTACTCGGATAAAAGAGCATGTTTTTGAGTTATAGGTGCCTTGGTTGTTTGAAGTGAACTGGTCTGATCCATCATCATAATTGGTTCAACTACAGATACTAAGAACTATAGAGGCACGAATTGGCCTATTATTTCAATTTAGGTGGGCGCACCACTGATATGATGAACTTGCCAATCACACTAGTTTTAGTGTACTAGAAGCAGGTTCCTCTAATTCTTCATCATGATTGATTCTAATGCTCAACATTAATAAGAGGTGTGTATCAGTTTGATCTTGGTTAAACAAGACAGAGGGGGGAGGTAGAGTTTAGTGGTAGAATTTTAATGACTGACTAATATTTGAAAGCCGATGATGGTAGAGGATTCCTGTCTAATCCTTTGATTTTGTTCTAAGGATTTCGAGCACATGGATGGCTGGAGTGTGGGTTCAACTAAAAGAAATACCTAAATTCTTCTTAATCCATTCCATACTATGGGTACTTCGGATTTTCATTCAAACTATTCAAATATTAGACTCTGCACATTAAATCATAATGAGCATATGGATGATGTCAACTATGACATATATAGGACTCTATGTCTTCTATGGTTTGCAGTGGAGTAGGAAAATGTGTTTCTGTGACTGACTGGTCAACCATTATTCAAGTCGTTCCATTCATTTTGACCAAGTCCAGTTTCTAAGCATACCACCTTACGAATTCATGTTTTGAGACTAGTCGATTTCCAATAATGGCGAAAGGAGGTGTTTTAAGGTGGTATGAATGGTCAGGTCAAAGAAAGTCCTTAATTTTATGGTCGAGGATTAAAATAATCAATCATTACCTTCTCTATCTACATCATTTCTCTTGTAGGTCATCCCGACATTGGATTTGACGTTTCATTTCTTGGTGTGTATGGAAAGGAAATCCTAATCCATTTATTACTATTTCCTAGAAGTAGAGCTCGTTTCGGATTTGAACCTCTTTCATTTCATGGTGATATGGATGAGAAAATTGAACTGGAGTAATAGTAGGTGGATTAGTACATAATATATCTGGATCGAATCTGTAACAACACAATTCAGTCTATAGTACTCCTAATAGAGTAGACTCCACCTCCGTTCAAAGTAATATATCGGGTTGGTTGGTTTAGAGGTATAGTGGAGAAAGTGGACAATCTATCTATTCCATTGGTGTCTCTCTAGGAGATCCCTTGAATCCAGGTTTATACTTTAATAATAGGAGAGGGGGTTTTGTGCTAAATGGACAAGGTCTCTCTCTTAATATAGGTATCGTAAACACTATGGTTGCTCCCACCTCGATCTTCTAGAATATGGTCCCTCTTACTAATTCAGATTAATGAATAGTGAACAAGGGAATTAATTTCTTAATGAAACATTCATAGGGAGACCCCTGTGTACCACTTCCAACATGGGATCCTAGGAACCAATATATTCTTTATTTAAAGGTCTCTAAGCATTTGAGCCTGAAACCTTAACCTTTTAAAGTGTAATACAAGTTGTGGAATTTGCAACAAGGTTGAGCTTGAAAAGCTCTATCCAACTATCCACTAACTCTTAAGAGTCTACCGGTTCAAGCCTTCTAAAGCTCTATCCATTTCAAGGTGGTCCAACATTTTAAGGGAAATCTGGTCGGTCCCATTGCATTGAAGCCTCTAAAGGTCATTCCTTTGCCAGGTTGTTGGTGGTCCAATGTCATTGAGTGCTCTCTAGATCTTTACCTTTAAGTAAGAGTGACTTCTAATTCATTGAAATGGTTGCATCTCAGCAAGTATCTCTCTCTGTCATTAATAATGGGGGTTCATTTCAAAAGGATTTCAACCTCTTCATATAAGTCCTGAATGCTCGAAACCAACACTGGTGTATTGAAGTGTGACACCCTTCCAAAAACTATTCTTCGCCTTCCAACAAAGTGCCTGGTCCTATTGCAACATCAAATGAATATATGTAGTTGATATAGCGGTTGGATTACTACTTTTAATGTGTGATAGGTGGGTATTTCATCATTTCATGAATCATTCAGCTTTCGACAACAACGACAACCTTGTTGCATGGGAAGGAATTCATTGTTGTTATAGAAGACAGAAACAAGTTACCGAGCAAGGATTTATGTATCCAACCAACCTACAACTACCATTGAATCAACTTCCAACCCACCCATTGCATACCAAAACACCATGAACCCCATTTTCCACCTTGCATCCACTGCATATCGAACAATGGGCCCCATCGGTCCATGTCAACCCTGAAACCTCATCACTGCATACCTTGCCCAGGGCACCTTGAAAACCTTCATCCATCCTTAATTGCTCCTTACCCTCCTTTTGACTCCATCAAGCATATCCCCATGCCTTATCCCTCATTAATCGGGGGTTCGGTCTAGTCCAGGAAAAAATGGGAAGGAGGTTGAGTGCTTTTCCAGATAACAATAAATGGGTTGGTCGAGTGCTCAACCGATGGAATGAATCAAAACGTTCGGGGTTGAGCATGAGTCCTCTCTATCTCAGGAAAGACAACATACATTGTTATTACATACTTTATATGAATCGATGCCTTACCAACTAATCCTACCCAGGTCGTGTATGCCCCTAGTAATAGGGAGAGGGGAGAGAATCAATTAGCAGGTCGATCTAATACAAAGTGCTTGTCTGATTCTGCACAGTCCCATGAATCCACTAAAAAGTTGCTAACATATGCCACTCCATATCCCTCCCTCCCCTCGTTGTTGTTATAGAACCCATAGAACAATACATTGTTTTACATGATGCTCCAATCTAATGAAAATCCCCACCTGCATGAAGAAAAGAAGCATTCAATTCCAAGGACAAGTGGACTAAAAGGGGTAGGACAATCGAACTACTATATTCCTACTTGACGAGAAGAGGTCCACCCCAACATGTTCACTAATTCATTTGCTTCTCTCGCTAATAGAATAAATAAGGTGTGTTCTCCCCCCATGAACCAACTCAACTATCTGAATAGTTGTGTCGTCCCTCCTTAATTAGTGAAGTTTCCACCCCAAACCAAACTACAAGCCCATATTTTATGCATGGGGTTGATGCCTATAGTAATCCCAACAAGGGGCGGGGGGTGGGGGAAGTACCATGTTCCTACAGAAAAAATAAGTTCGGGCAGGTAGGTGGTTAGTACAGTTGCTAGCGGCGGGTGTATGAAATTTTCTCAATAGAAGAAAGTGGTGAGATGATTCTCCTTTGCTTATATAGAAATATACCTCTAAAATTCATGTTTTCCTTCTCCATCAGTGCATCTCCAACTAGAGTGTGTAACTTTTCCATCTCCCCCTATGGAATTTGAGTCTCAACATACCCCCTATCTAGTCTAGGATAGGTTGCATATGATTCACCAAGCTCATGAACAAAGGGTGAAACCGACTGATTACTAAAGGAGCTTGAATAAAGAAGAATCATCATAATATATGCTGATCTATTTCGTCACTCGGAAAAATAAGGACTTTGGGCAAGGGAATGCGACAGGCATGTGTGGATCCTTCGATTCACTATGTACCGATTGACTTGGCACCCCCCAATAGATTTAATTTTTTAGCGATCAAATTTTTTAGTGAAGGGAATTGCTAATTTTGCAAGATGGGAATATTGGATAATTCCCTAGTCCATGGGCCTTTTGGGACATGTGTCTTTCCACCTAGAAACCCTCGAATTGTCCTATCCCTAGGAAAGGAGAAGGTGATTCCCAACTTATCCCTCTCAGGCATAGATTTGGTTCATGTGTTTTCCTTTTGGTGTTTCCCCGCTTCGATTAGTTGTACACGTTCGAGTGTACAAACCTTGGGCAATGGCCAAAACCAGGAACTAGTTTGGGTATCGAGCCTCTCCTGTGCCCGCTCCGCCCTTCCAATCATTTATTTAGTACTTTTTTTATTAAAGACTACAAGTAGTCATTTTTTGGATAAGAGGTAGTTCTGGTTGTGTCGATGGTGAATAGTTTGATGTTTTCATTGTTTCCCCCAGTAGGTTGGTGGGTCAAAGCATGGTTCAATCAATCTACATTTCCTCTTTCTTGACCGAAGTTGGAGTGGATCGAACTATCTATGCCTCGACTGGTTCCAATGGTGATCGTTGGTTGTGGTGGATGCCCAAAACCCTTTCATTAGTAAATTGGACTGGGGATGTTGATGGGATGGATCAAAATTGGAGTGCATTGAATCTCCCTTGATCGAAGGTTGGTTCATAGGGGGGTGGAGGTATACCGACCGAAATCTCATTCGACTTGTTTATAGGGAATGTGGGTTGTCGCGTATATATATGCTATATCCATACTTCTAGTCAAGGTTGATATTCAATCAAAGTTTCAAGTTAATTGAGTGAACTCAACCACTGGGAGAGCACTCAACCTTAATTAGGCATTGATAGCACCCTTAAAATAGTAGTAACCTACATGTTCATTTTTTAGTCAGAATCAGTTAAGGGTTCTCTCTCCAACCTAATGTGCCAGGTTGATCTCTTTCCCTCAAGAGAACAAATCAGGATAGATCTAGAAGTCAAGGTCACTTACTCACTAATGGTTTCACTCAAAGTCGAGGAAGATATAATCCTATCTATGATCTAGTGCATTAATTCCCTAGAGGTACTGCTTCCCACCTGAATCCTACGACCCCCTACGAACCTATTAATCCTACTTATTCTATTGAGTATTGGTAGAGTCAACAAGCAACTCCTGACCCAACAAGATTGACCAACGAGATATCTTTATCAATAAGTCGGTGGCTAGAGAATAACCATCATCGATTTGAATATACATGAGGGCTTCAAGATGATGATGTAGATAGGGTCTTGCATAATCCCCCGAGGTGAAATATATATAAGATAGGGAATTTTTTCATGGGGAGATGATAATAGAGGAAAGTAAAGAGAATACCCAGAGATATTTGTTCATGCCAGTAAGGCTAGGAGAACAATGAGGGGTAGCAGACCAACGTGCCCATGGTTTCATCACTGATATATTTTTTGATCCATCTCGTTAGCCTCTATTTGAAAACTTTCTCCTTCTTGAATTTCTTTCATATGGTAGGTTTTATCCTTGCTTCTAGATTTGACCAATCTACCCCACCCCTACTTATCCCCCCCCCCTTCATACATGCATTAAAATTCACCACCATCCAATCAATCAATATTATGACATATGTAATATTCTTCTAATACTATTATATACGATGGTTTTTAATGTGAATCCCCCTGGAAGTGCACTAGAATATATGTATGTTATTAGGGTGCACCTGGTGAACCATTGGATGTGTCTTATTGTTTTTTTATGGTTGAAGAAGTAGGACTGGTGCACAACACCAGGCCTATTAGTACGATGTTGTCAATATGGGGACATGCCTAGATTAATCTCATTCTTCCTTCATTCTGTCAAGCATCTCATTCTAGTAGATGTCGATGCATATAGTTGAAGGAACTCAATGTCATCGTTTGTTGGGATCTAAATGATTCGAACATAGTGAAAAAGAGAATTAATTTTCCCCTCCCCTTCATGAACTCAAGGGAGTCCGAGGGCATACGAAGTGAGCTCTTCCTACGTGGTATCACTCTCTTCGTTCAATCCAAATATGGTTGGGGTATGCACTTCAATTTGTGAAAATCGTTAGCAAGCATAGGCAGTCAGACAATCACAATTCATAACGATATTTCCCATAGGGGATAAGGTGGGGGATGAGTTCTTGTTCAGAGAAAGAATGAGAAATGTCTTTCCAAAGAGAAGAGATATGCAATGGCTTTCTAGATGAACTATTCTTGTAAGTGGAAACAATCACCAATCCAATCACCCAGAGATATATATGGTATGCATGCACACCTTCCTATCATTCTCATGTTGTTCAATTATATTTAATGTTTGTTTAAACCCAACAAAAAAATGAAACTATATGCATTGACATCTACTAGAATTATGAACGAGATGCTATCCATGGATATGGAAGGATATTCACTCTCTTCCCAGCATCGGCATACTAGGGAGGATAAGCTCTCACTATGTTTAACCTAATAATCCCATCCAATATCCTTGGGGTGGGGATGTCATTCTGTGGTGTGTGCTTCACCTCATTCATTCACTCATTCATAAAATCCTTGTTATTTCAATTTTCTTTGAACAGAAGAAGGAATTCAAACTCAACCTCCCCTCACCTTATTAAAAAGGATATGGGTTGAAGGAAACTGGAAACCACCCAGGGTTGAAGTCAGGGATATTTTTCCTCGGTGCACAACTCCTCTCTGGCAGCCCTACGGGTGGGTTAATGCACACCTTCCTGGCCCTATGGGTTGAAGAATGAAACCATGGTTGATTCAGGTTGAAGCCTGTATGAAAGGAATTCCCAACTAATTAGAGTTAACAAACAAATAGATTTCTTTTTTGGTTTTTTTTATTCCCCGCGAAAAAGTTTTGTTAGGTTATTAGTAGCAACCGATGACTGTTTCTTCGCTTATCACAAGGTCTCCTTGATAGCTAGAATTTCTTCAGGGTATGAATATATGGAGGACTTTGTACCATCCATTCTGGTGTGGTTGGATTATGCTCAACAACACGGGGACTTGGAGCACATATTTTTTTGTATCCACCACCTAAAGTGATTGTTACAACCACGAAGAAACAAAAAATCCCAACTATGGATACATAAGGGCCGAAACTGCTAAGGGAATTATATCCAACATAAGAATATGGATAATATGGAATGCGACATGGCATACCCAAAATCCCCAAGAAATGCATGGGAAAGAAGGTTGAATTCACCTCGAAAAGAGTGATCCGAAGATGGATTTGACCTAAAGTTTTAGGGTATATTCAACCAGGGATTTTACCCATTCGAAAGTGAGATTCTGCAGATGAAGTAAAAACGACTCTCGTAGAAAGTACATAATGGGAATGTACAACCACATAATGAGTATCATGAAGAGCAATGTATAACCCAGTATTTTCCAGGACTATTCTAGTGAGTCCTCTTATCAGTAGATAACATGGGTGTTTTGTATCGTATCGAACCTCCCCACATGGTAGTGATCTGACTACAGATTTTGATTCCATTGGGGACAACTATGATCATGGTAGATGTGGTAGAGTGAGCATGCATATCAATGTTTGAGCCTATAGTAAACATATGATGAGCCCGAACAAGAAATCCAAGAACACCAATACTAATCATGACATAAACCATGACTGGATACCCAAATATCAGTTTTCCCAGAAAAGTCGATACAATATGACTAATGATACAGAATCCGGGTGGAATGGGAATATGAACCTATGGATGACTGGAGAACCAAAGGTAATTTCCCCTACTGATACTGGAAGTGATGATAAGAGTAGGAATGATGTCACTGGAACAGACTGCACAAATATGGGTGATCTATGCATAGTCATTCAAGGCCCACTCATGTTGGTGATAGTAGTTACGAAATTGATAGCACCTAAAATGGATGAAACACCTGATAGATGAGGACTAGAAATCGTTGGATTAGGAGCTCCTCTAGAATGACGCATAATACCACTTAGGGGCAGATAGACCATCCACCTAGTGTCAATACCCACTTCTACCGAGGCTGGGCTTAATGGGAGAAACAATGAAGGTGGAAAAAACTGGGATGGAATGTTATTCAATCATGGAAATGCCATCTGAGGTGCACCTATAGGAATCATAATGGACCAATTACCAGATCCACCTATCACCATCGATATAACCATAAATGGATCATTGGAGAAGCGTGAGCCGTTAATGACACATTATGAGGTTGATAATTCCCACCAAGAATATGATAGTCGGGTTGTGCTAATTCCATATGAATTGGTACTCAGAAGCATGTGCCCATTACTCCAGCAATGCCACCAAAGATTGAATGTGGAGTCCCTATATCCTTTTGGTTAGTGGGGAACGACCATCAAACCAAATGTGTCATATAATTATGATTATTTTGTTTCATTCCTTATCAAAGAGAGGTCTTCCCAAAGGAGCAAGGCGATGGCTTAGAAGTTATTAACCCTCCCTATATGTGTGGATAGTGCCCATACTTGTTCAGGTGAAAGCCCTAGGAGTTCAGGTTTTCCTATATTAGCTCCAAAAGGGAGTGTAATACGACGAGGTCCCTATTCATATCCTTGTAGAGCTACCGGAGATAAGGGATATCCTTTTTTATATCAGAGAAAAAAGGATATTCTAGGATTTGGTCTAAGACGTGGAAAAAGGTGCTAATCTCCTTCAATCCAAACTCCTTGTGTAAAATTAGTTTTAGTTTTGCTTGGATTATGAGAAAAGAATTCACAAAATTGATTTGATTTCATTTTTCATTTCTTCAAGTCATGAATTCTCTATGTAATTACGCTTCAGCAGACAATGTTGCATTATGCATTTTTGATTATTTCATTCAACAATGTTGATATGCTATTATATATGTAATTATGCATTTATAAATTATTTACGTAATTACGTGATTGTTGGAGAAGATTCACGTCACACTTCATCAAAGAAAATACTTTCTTAAATGGAGGGAAACTTGTTGCGGAATACCTGAAAGCAACTTTAACAAGTTCTCCTGTAAACTATCACTTGAAGCTATTTCATAACCTGTTGTTGTATTCCAGAAATCCAGTCTAGTTGTTCTTATCAAGTAATCATTTAGATAAAGACAACCTAGCTCATGGAACCTCGTGGAATGATACCCCACTGGAGAGTTACGCCTTGCTATGCTCACCGCCCATAGTCTTTCGTTTCATAGCAACCTCACCTGGCCCTTCTCCAACCTCAACTTGAAGGATTAAATCCAGATATAGAACTACCTTGAAAGAGCCCCACAACCCATGAAGTCAATTTTGTATCCTAAAGAAAGAATTTCCCCTCACATTGAACTAGATTGGCCTTCTGCACATTCATTAAGCGATGTTGAAGTTACTTGACGTTGAAGTTCCATTTCACCAATGAAAATTCGATTGAAAATACCGTCAATGTGCAATCCATTACCATTCCATCGAAGGGTCACCCTCAACCCATCAAGGAAATTTTGATTCTAGAGCTGGCCTTTTCTTTAATACTTGTTTATGAGAATAGGTTAGCTCATCTAATGGATATGATCTCTTTTTAGAATGACTAATCTCAGTCTTTTGTCTTTTGGTTTGGCAGGATTCTTCGGATTGTCTTGAATTGGAATTGGAACAAGCTAGCTCTCCTTGAACATGAATAGGATATATAACAAGAAAGACGATGTATATCCTATATTGGAATCTCTCCTTTTGATGAGAAACTACTTTCTTCCTCGTTTGAGGGTTGTCATCTTTGAACTGGAACTGGAATATTTGAATCATTTTCTTTGACTGGATTAAGGAAATGACTCCATGTATGGTCGCGAGTACAAGCTTACATATTTTGAGATAGGGAATTGGAATCTCATTTCAAGAAGGTAGTAGGATTGACTCAGCTTTGGTTCTCATTCCTGGCATTGGCTAGAAAACACCAACCGAGAGTAGGCTTATTCTTGTCGATGGACTAGGACTTGGATCTGCAACAAGAAATATTCTCTTTCCTTTCTTGAGGAGCCTTTCTTTTTAGGAGAAAGAAACTTCTTCCTTTGGTTGGAATCTCTAAATTGGAAGAGGAATTGGATTAGAAAGAAGCACTTTAGTCTCCCCTTGATTGGTTGTGGTTGTCGATCTGAGAGGAAGTAGTTGAGAAAGTAGTTTATATGATCTAGTTTGAGTAGGAGTATGAGATTTCCCTCTTTATGAGTTCTAAGTGAAAGTCTCTTTTGAAGCAATAGTTTTGAGTTATGAGTTCAATTACAGGTAGCTCTTTCTATTTTGAGTAGCGGTATTAACAGTTCTGTTTTTTTAGGATGCAGTAGTGACTCGATTAAGGAAAGCTCTTCCTCAAATGGGCAGTACAAAAGTGAGTTCTACTTCCAATTTTTGAGCTAGGGGATGGAAGTATGACAGTCTGATCAGATTTCTTTTTAAAGAGAATAGTTAGGTCTAGGGTTGGGGAAGGATGGATTGGATACTCATGGTATTGGAAAACTTATTTGAATATGCTCTCAGGAAAATAGGTGTTCAATATCCACAACTAGGCTTAATTCATGCATCAAGGCCGATGTGAAACAATTAGAGAACCAACTCTTTCTTCCCTCAGGTCGGGGGTGTCATATTTTCTGCTCCTCAGCAGAC
>CBVK0100154534.1:0-27703 GCA_900067695.1 Picea abies
CTCTTCCGATCTCACTTATATTAGGTTAGGCTAGAGTAAGTCAGGCTATAGTAAGCTAGCATAGGCAAGAGTAGGCTAGGGTAGGCTAGAGGAGGATAAACTAGACTAGGATAGGGAAGACTAGAGTAGGATATGATAGGCTAGGCTAGAGTAGGATAGACTAGGATAGGCTATAGTAGGATAGGCTAGAGTAGAATGGACTAGGCTAGGATAAAGTAGGCTAGGCTAGGCTAGAGTAGGCTAGGCTAGGTTAGGCTAGAGTATGCTAGGCTATGTTAGGATAGGGTAAGCTAGTCCAGGTTAGGCAAGGTTAGGCTAGAGTAGGCTAGTCCAGGTTAGGCTAGACTAGGTAAGGCTAGGCTAGGCTAGAGTAGGCTAGGCTAGGCTAGGTTAGGCTAGAGTAAGCTAGGCTAGTCTAGACTAGGCTAGGCTAGGCTATGCTAAGCTAGGTTAGGTTAGGCTATGCTAAGCTAGGCTAGTCTAGGCTAAGCTAGGCTAAGCTAGGCTAGACTAGGCTAGACTAGACTAGAGTAGGCTAGGCTAGGCTAGAGTAGGCTAGGCCATACTAGACTAGAGTAGACTAGGCTAGGATAGAGTAGGCTAGGCTAGGGTAAGCTAGGCTAGGTTAGGTTAGGCTAGGATAGGGTATGTTAGGCTAAGCTAGGCTACAATACACTAGTCTAGAGTTAACTAGGTGAGAGTAGGCAAGGTTAGTCTAGGGTAATGTAGGCTAGGCTAGTGTAGATAGAGTAGGCTAGGCTAGAGGTGCTAGGCTAGAGTAGGCTATGTTAGGTTAGGCTAGAGTAAGTTAGGCTATAGTAAGCTAGTATAAGCAAGAGTAGACTAGGGTAGGCTAGAGTAGGATAAGCTAGACTAGGGTAGGGAAGGCTAGAGTAGGATAGGATAAGCTAGAGTAGGAAAGGCTAGGCTTAGCTAGAGTAGGCTAGTCTAGGCTAGGCCAGAGTAGGATAGGGTAGAGTAGAATAGACTAGGTTAAGATAAAGTAGGCTAGGCTAGGCTAGAGTAAGCTAGGATAGGTTAGGCTAGATTAGGCTAGAGTAGGCTAAGTTAGGCTAGGTTGTGGTAAGCTAGGCTAGGTTAGAATAGGCTAGTCCAGGCTAGGCTACTCAGCTAGGTTAGGCTAGGCTATGGTAAGTTAGGCTATGTTATGCTAGGGTAGGCTAGAGTGGGCTAGTCTGGGCTAGGCTAGTCTAGTCTAGTCTAGAGTAGACTAGGGTAGGCTAATTTAGGCTATGCTAGAGTAGTTTAGAGTAGGCTAGTTTAGTCTAGGCTAGGCTAAAGTAGGCTAGGCTAGAGTAGGTTAAATTAGGCTAGAGAAGGCTAGGATAGAGTAGGTTCAACTAAGCTAGGCTAAGCTAAAGTAGATTTGGCTAGGCTAGGCAAGAGTAGGCTAGGGTAGACTAGAGTAGGCTAGGCTAGGTAGAGTAGACTAGGCTAGGCTAATGCAGGATAATTTAGGGTAGGCTAGAGTAGGCTAAGCTAGGCTATGCTAGGCTAGAGTAGGCTAGGGTAGGTAAGAGTAAGTTAGGCTAGGCAAGGCAAGCTAGGTTAGGCTAGGTAGGTCTAGGCTAGCCTAGACTAGAGTATGCTAGGATAGGCTAGGCTAGGCTAGGCTAGAGTATGTTAGGCTAGGCTAGGCTAGACTAGGATAAAGTAGGCTAGAGTAGGATACACTAGAGTAGGCAAGGTTAGTCTAGGTTGGTGTAGATAGAGTAGGCTATGTTAGGTTAGGCTATAGTAAGTTATCATAGGAAAGAGTAGGCTAGGGTAGGCTAGAGTAGGATAAGCTAGGCTAGGGTAGGGAATGCTAGAGTAGGATATGATGGGTTGGGCTAGAGTAGGATAGGCCTGGTTAGGCTAGGCTATGCTAGAGTAGGCTAGTCCAGACTAAGCTTAGTTAGGCTAGGCTAGGTTGGATTAGGCTAGAGTAGGCTAGGCTAGGTTATGCTATGCATGGCTAGTCTAAGCTAGATTAGGCTAGACTTGGCCAGAGTAGACTATGCCAAACTAGACTAAGCTAGTATAGGCTAGGCTAAGCTAGGTTAAGATAGAGTAGATTAGGCTAGGCTAAGTTAGGCTAGGCTTGGGTAAGATAGGCTTGGTTAGGCTAGGCTATGCTAGAGTAGGCTAGTCCAGACTAAGCTTAGCTAGGCTAGGCTAGGCTAGGCTAGATTGGATTAGGCTAGAGTAGGCTAGGCTAGGTTAGGATGGAGTAGGCTAGGTTAGGCTAGTCTAGGCTAAGCTAGGTTAGATTAGGCTAGAGTAGGCTAGGTTAGGCCAAAGTAGGCTAGGGTAGGGTATACTAGCTTAGAGTAGGCTAGGTTTGGCTAGAGTAAGCTAGGTTAGGTTAGGATAAGCTAGGCTAGGCTAGGCTAAGCTACGTTAGGCTAGGCCAAGTTAGGATAAGTCAGGCTAGGCTAGGATAAGCTACGTTAGGCTAGGCTAGGATAGGATAAGCTACGTTAGGCTAGGCTAGGCTGGGATAGGATAGAGTAGGCTAAGCTCAATTATGTTAGGCTAGTTTAGGCTAGCCTAGGCTATGCTACGCTTGGCTAGTCTAAGCTTGAGTAGGCTAGACTAGGCCAAAGTAGGCTATTCCAAACTAGACTAAGCTAGTATAGGCTAGGCTAAGATAGAGTAGATTAAGCTATGTTAGGTTAGGCTAGGCTAGGATAGGCTAGGCTATGCTAGTCTAGGCTAAGCTAGGCTAGAGTAGGCTAGATTAGGCTAGACTAGAGTATACTAGATTAGGCTAGAGTAGCCTAGGCTAGGCTAGAGTAGGCTAGGCTAGGTTAGAGTAGGATAGAATAGAGTAGGTTAGGCTAGGTTAGATTAGGCTAGACTAGGCTAGGCTAGACCAGAGTATGATAGGGTTGGGTAGGCTAGGCTAGGCTAGTGTAGGCTAGGCTAGAATAGGCTAGTTGCTAGGTTAGGCTAGAGTAGGCTAGAGTAGGCTTGGCTAGGCTAGACTAGCATATACTAGAGTATTCTAGGCTAAGATAGGCTAGGATAGGATAGGCTAGTCTAGGCTAGAGTAGGGTAGGGTCGGCCAGAGTACGCTAGGGTAGGGTAGGCTAGCGTATACTAGGATAGGCTTGGCTAGAGTAGGCTAGGATAAGCTATGTTAAGCAAGACTAGGCTAGGCTAGTTAAGGCTAGGCTAGAGGAGGCTAAGCTCGATTAGGCTAGGCTAGGCTAGTCTAGGCTAGGCTTGGCTAGATTAAGCTAGAGTAGGGTAGGCTAGGATAAAGTAGACTAGGCTAGGCCAAAGTAGGCTAGGCTATGCTTTACTAAGTTAGGATAGAATAGGCCATGCTAGGCTAGGCTAAGCTAGGCTAGGCTAGGCTATGCTATGAGAGGCTTGGCTAGGGTAGGCTATTCTATGATAGGCTAGGTTATAGTAGATTAGGCTGGGGTAGAGTAGGCTAGACTAGGGTAGAGTAGATTAGGCTAGACTAGAGTAGGCTAGGCTAGGTAGAGTAGGCTAGGCTAGGCTAGGCTAATGAAGGATAAGCTAGGGCAGGTTAGAGTAGGCTAAGCTAGGCTAGAGTAGGTTAGTTTAGGCAATGCAATCTAGGTTAGGATAGGCAGGTCTAAGCTAGCCTAGTGTAGGCCAGAGTAGCTAGGCTAGGATAGAGTATAATAGATTAGGCTAGGCTAGGCTAGGCTAGGCTAGAGTAGGCTAGGCTAGGATAGGCTAGGCTAGAGTAGGCTAGGCTAGGTTAGATTAGGCTAGACTAGAGTATGATAGGGAAGGGTAGGCTAGGCTAGGCTAGGCTAGAGTAGGCTAGAGGCTAGGCTAGGCTAGAGTAGGCTAGACTACCGTATACTAGAGTATTTTAAGCTAGGATGGGATAGGATAGGATAAGCTAGTCTAGGCTAGAGTATGCTAGGCTAGGCCAGAGTACGCTAGGGTAGGGTAAGCTAACGTAGACTAGGCTAGGCTAGCGTATACTAGGATAGGCTTGGCTAGAGTAGGCTACGCTAAGCTAGGATAAGCTAGACCAGGCTAGGCTAAGTTGTGTTAGGCTAGTTAAGGCTAGGAAAGAGGAGGCTAAGCTCGATTAGGCTAGGCTAGTCTAGGCTAGGCTAGGTTAAGCTAGAGTAGGCTAGGCTAGGCTAGAGTAGGCTAGGCCATGCTTTACTAAGCTAGGATAGGATAGGCCATGCTAGGCTAGGCTAAGCGAGGCTAGGCTAGGCTATGAGAGGTTTGGCTAGGCTGGGCTATGCTATGATAGGCTAGGCTATAGTAGATTAGGCTGGGGTATAGTAGGCTAGGCTAGGTCAGGCTAGGCTAGGGTAGAGTAGATTAGGCTAGGCTGGAGAAGGCTAAGCTAGGTAGAGTAGGCTAGGCTAGGCTAGGCTAGGCTAATGAAGGATAAGCTAGGGCAGGTTAGAGTAGGCTAAGCTATTCTAGAGTAGGTTAGTTTAGGCAATGCAGGCTAGGTTAGGATAGGCAGGTCTAAGCTAGCCTAGTGTAGGCTGGAGTAGTTAGGCTAGGCTAGGCTAGAGTAGGCTAAAGTAGGTTAGGCTAGAGTAGGATAGGCTAGAGTTAACTAGGCTAGAGTAGGCTACGCTAGCATAAGCAAGTCTAGTCTAGGCTAGTGTAGATAGAGTAGGCTAGGCCAGAGTAGGCTATGTTAGGTTAGGCTAAAGTAAGTTAGGATTTAATAAGCTATCATAGGTAAGAGTAGGCTAGAGTTGACTAGAGTAGGATAGGTTAGGCTAGTGTCGTGAAGGTTAGAGTAGGATAGGATAGGCTGGGATAGAGTAGGATAGGCTAGGCTTGGCTAGAGTAGGATAGGTTAGAGTAAGCTGGGCTAGAGTAGAATAGGCTAAGCTATGATAAAGTAAGCTAGGATAGGCTAGAGTAGGCTAGGCTAGGTTAGGATATAGTAGGCTAGGCGACGCTAGAGTAGTCTAGGTTAGGCTAGAGTAGGCTACGTTGGGCTAAGCTAGGGTAAGCTAGGCTGGTCTAGTCTAGGCTAGGCTAGGCTAGAGTAGGCTAGTCTAGGCTACGATAGGCTAGGCTAGGCTATTCTTTACTAGCTAAAGCTAGTCTAGAGTAGGCTAGGTTAGGCTAGAGTAGGTTAGGCTATGATAGACTAGAGTAAGCTAGGCTAGGCTAGGCTAGTCTATACTAAGCTAGGCTAGGTTAAGCTAGTCTAGGCTAGAGTAGGCTAGGCTAGGTTGGATTAGGCTAGAGTAGGCTAGAGTAGGGTAGGCCAGGGTTGGCTAGCATAGACTAGGCTAGGCTTGGATAGGGTAGGCCAAGATAAGCTAGGTTAGGCTACATTAGGATAGAATAGGGTAGAATTTATTGTAGGTTAGGCTATGATAGAGTAGACTAAGCTAGAATAGGCTAGGCTAGAGTAGGCTAAGTTAGGCTAGGCTATAGTAGGCTAAGTTAGGCTAGAGTAGATTAAGCTAGGCTAGATTAGGCTAAGCTAGGCTAGGCTATAGTAGGCTAGGATATAGTAGTCTAGGCTATAGTAGGCTAGGATATAGTAGTCTAGGCTAGAGTAGATTAGGCTAGGATAGGCTAGACTAGGCTGTGATAGGATAGGCTAGGCAAGGTTAGGCTAGGTTAAGATAGCTCAGGCTAGGCTAGAGTATATTAAGCTAGGCTAAGCCAGGCTTAGGCCAGGTTTGGCTAAGCCAGGCTAGGCTAGGCTAGGCTAGAGTAGGCTAGGTTAGGTTAGGCTAGATTAAATTAGGCTAGGATAGAGTAGGCTAGGCTAGGCTAGGCTAATGAGGGCTAAGATAGGGTAGGCCAGAGTAGGCTATGCTTGGTTAGGATAGGCTAGGATATGCTAGGGTAGGCAAGAGTAGGTTAGGATAGGCATGCTAGTTTAGGCTAGGAAGGTTTATGCTAGTGTAGGCTAGACTATGGTAGGCTAGGCTAGGCTAGGCTAGAGTATGTTAGGCTAAGCTAGGCTACAATATGCTAGGCTAGAGTTAACTAGGCAAGAGTAGGCTAACATAGAGTAGGCAAGGTTAGTTTAGGGTAAAGTAGGCTAGGCTAGTGTAGATATAGTAGGCTATGTTAGGCTAGGCTAGAGTAAGTTAGGCTATAGTAAGCTAGTATAAGCAAGAGTAGGCTAGGGTAGGCTAGAGTAGGATAAGCTAGGGTAGGGTAGGGTAGGCTAGAGTATGATAGGATAGGATAGGCTAGAGTAGGATAGGCTAGGCTAAGCTAGAGTAGGTTAGGGTAGGCTAGGCTAGAGTAGGATAGGGTAGAGTAGGCTAGGCTAGAGTAGAATAGGCTAGGCTAAGATAAAGTAGGCTAGGCTAGGCTAGAGCAGGCTAGGATAGGTTAGGCTAGATTAGGCTAAAGTAGGCTAGGTTAGGCTAGGCTATGGTAATATAGGCTAGGTTATGCTAAGCTAGGCTAGAATAGGCTATTCCAAGCTAGGCTACTCGGCTAGATTAGGCTAGGCTATGGTAAGCTAGGCTAGGTTATGCTAGGCTAGGCTAGAGTAGGCTAGTCTAGGCTAAAGTAGTCTAGTATATCCTAGAGTAGGCTAGGCTAGGCTAATCTAAGCTATGCTAGAGTAGTCTATAGTAGGCTAGGTTAGGCTAGACTAGAGTAGGCTATGTTAGCTCTCAAATTTACTAGTACATTTTGAGAGCGTCTTTAACATATTTGTGCTAAAATTGTCAAATTTTGAGCGTTTCCCTATGTCATGATCTTCAAATCTTCCATCGAGCCTTGACAAACCTGATTTTATCACTTTTTCTCAAAATCCCTTTGGTTTTTCTTTCTTGACCTGCAATACACAAAAAAAAAGGTCCTCAAGATCTTTAGTCTGGATGTTTTCCTAGTTTTCATTGACATTTTATCAAAAGTGGTGTGTGCTTTAAGCTTGCACCGAGGAATTGCCTAAGTCACACTACACATATATTTGGTATTTATACCAAACTCCATTTTATGCCTAAGACTATATACCTTACACTTGGAGTTTTTTTTTAAGAAAAAATAAGACTCTCAGTTTTATGACTTTTACCAAAATTTTGGATGGCCCACAGGCCCAATTATCAAGTCAAGTTCACAACCAATACAATCTGAGCCACAAGTCAACATATGAGCCAAGCGCAAGTGCAAGCCAACCCAATTCTCTTGCCATTTATCATCAATAAGATATGTAAGCATTCACACATATAAAGGCCACAATCCCTAAAAGGCATTAAGCAAATATTTTAAAATACACAGTCTCTAAAGCCCTCATACCAGCTATCAACATCATTTATGGAGATTGAAGAAGTCAAGGAGGAAATATCAGATTGATGAGGATGGAGGTTTTGCATGCAAGTAAAGGTGAGTTGTCAAACTATGCAGATATGTAAGTATCGAAGAGTTTGCGGGTGTTCTAAGCGATTTGTCTAAGAAACAAAGAAAACATGTAGAACGACCATCAAATGTCAGGTGCCCATGAAATTATGCAGGTGTTAAATATTCTAAATGATAGATCAAGCCCTTGAAGAGATGATATAGTTATTTAATGAGGAAACCACTCATCAGTGCTGCAGTGGACGAATACACAATGAAAGATCGAATAAATAGGGTTGCAAAGTTTGAGATTGGAGCATCGCTTGAGCAAGATGCTAGTGTATACTTTAGTGATTAAGTTATTGCAACATATGGAAGTTGTTTTGAAACTGTTTTTCTTTGCAATATACAGGTTCAGAGTCTGATCATGGAAGCTATAAAACTACTGCAGGAAATGGTAGGAAAGGGTTTTGTTCCTCTGTGTTTTGTGTATAACTAGGTTATTAATGGACTTTTTCTGACTAGAATTCAAGAGTTTGAAAAAGAACTTTTGAGAGCATAGATCCATAGTAGTCATCTTCCAAAACAAATCCGCATGTAGAGAAGATGCTAACTATTTTGCACTCTCATTTATATTCTCATCTTAGATGCTCTCTGGACTCAGGTTGAACAAACAATGTTCATGTGAAGCAATGTCGATTGACAAAAAAGTACTTTTAGATGTTTTGAATGGACATTGAAAGCAAACAAAACCAAAAGAGACTATGCTTTGCAAGAAGTTTTAATTCTCACCAACTTGCAAGAAACTTATTCTTAAACAAGATATGGAAGAGATGAGAAAGGATGATTTTAAGGATGGAAATTTATTTTAAAATGTAGAAACCTTGGCGAATATTACTAATCCTGCATATGTCAACTATAAATGTTTGGTGATATTTTTTAAAAAATATTCAAATTTCTAAGTATTTTATATAGTTTTTATAAACTTTTGGCGATTTTTAAGGTAAAATAATTTTATCCTATAGAATTTGGGTGAATTGTTTTTAAAATAGCAAATCTCATTTTTGGAAAAACCATGGAAAATTAGCCCATGAGCGAAATTTATCCCCTAAAATCATCTATGGAGATGAGTATATAAAGTGCACAAAAGTTGTTTATAGGCCAATTCACATGAGATTGGCCTTGGCTTGTAAAAAGAACATGAATGTCCTTAAACCAACATAACAAAGATGCACAAGCTGCTAGAATACCAGTGAGCACAACAATGACAAGTACAAAGTGGTTTGAAACTGTTATAACTTCATTTCCTCCAAAACCTTTTGCAGAACTTGAAAATTTTCTTTCATCATGTGGCAGAGAGCCATTGCATGAGTATTTATCAAAGGGAGTCAATGGTAAATTAAGATATACAATGACATAGGAGGTAGAGCATGAAAGAAACACAAAAGTGTTGCAGCAGTCAACAAGAGAGGGAATGAAAGCATGCATATGAAGATTCGGGTATCATACCCTCTCCAACAGTAAGAGGATATCAAATCAGAAGCAACATTATTAGTTCAGAATCCATGCAGATATCAACCTATAAGTCAGAGTTCAATCAAGATTTCAAATATCTTAGTTCCAATTTCCTTATTCATCTATATGTAGCATTTGTCGACTATTTTGCACCTGTAGCGCTACAAACGGGGGATTTTCCAACCAAGTAGAAGACAAGCTCTAGTTGAATTCTATTCTAGTCAAGGATGAAGAGGTTTGATGCCCAGGTGTGGTTGAAGACTTCAAAGATATTTTTTCATCCTCCAACACACAACAACTGGCAGAGTATGCAGAACAATCCCAATATTTCAGGCAACCTTTCAGGTACCAGTTATAAGGAGAAGCTGACAACTCTACCTTCTGCATATTTGAAACATTCGAAACATCATTTCCAGATATCGATCATTTTCTGTTAAAAAAAATTCCTTAAAATTAGGAAGTCACTTAAGAATGTGTCATCACATTTGTCACAATGTCTATTTTTAGAAACAGAGGTTAGGATGACTCGAGCTTTTGGAGGGCTGAGGGGATCCTTTTATATATATGCATATGTAGAAGACAGATAGAAGGTTGGAATCTGAGGTAAAGAGCTATGGCGCTCTGTGTAAATTTCTGAATACTTAATCCATGATGCAGAGAGATAGCCCTTTTTGATGACTGAGATTCATTATGGTGATTGTAGGAAGTTTGTTATTTTCCCTTGTCGTGTTCATTTCCATTTTATTGTTCAAACTTTTGTCCAGCATATCACTGAGAGTTTATGTCTGGAATTCATTCATGTTTTAATGCTCCATTCATGTAGTGGGTACTTTCATTTGTTTGTCTATTGTTGGTACGAAATTCACCCATGTTAGGTGCTTCGTATCAGTGATTTCCCTTTATGTTTTCTCCTCTAAAGCTGCAACAAGAACTCGTCCCTGTTAGGTGTTCTTGTGGCAGTGGGCTTCTTTTCCTTCTACTATCATATCTCCTGGTTTTATTGTTGAATACATCACCTACACAATGCCTATGTCCTCTCTAAAGATGCGATACTATTATTGGCATTCTGCTATTTAGAATTTGATTCCATTGCCGAAGGATTCTCTCTACTTTTTCTCCAACCACCATCTTTAAATTGTTTTTCCTTCTGTTTATTAAAATCTGGTCTTTGAGCATATTTCCAAGCAGCCATGGTAGTGACATTGGGTGGGAGTTTGAGGAGAGAGCCCTCTCTGGACTGAAGGAGGCTAGCCTTATAGTCTGAAGATTGGTTGAAATAGTTACCTTGGGGTTTCTTTGATACAACCCAAAGACAATACCAAGTGATAACATTTTGGCGCCACTGTCGAAAAACTAATTCTATCATCCTCCTTGGGAAGAATGACATTACTGAAGTTCTAAGGTCTATTTGAGAAGCAGACACTAGACACATATTTGGTTGTATTATGCTCTGGTGACTCCACTCATCAGAATTTCAGTTTGAAGGTGACTCCATTGGGAATATTGGTGACTCCATGTTGAAGTTAAGATTTTATAGGTTTCATGGTGACTCTACTGACAACAGGTCTCATGTTTTGAGGCATTCATTTATGACTCTACTATTTCAAGATGGCCTCATTGTTAAAAAGATAGTGAGGTGAGAGAGGCCTTGTGGGAGTTGTTTGCTCATGAGAATAAAGAAATAGAGAGTAATCACCTTGATCGACAATATATCATAGCCTTTTCCTTGAATGATAGTGATATGGATCGAGACCTTGATGCAAGCAGCCACGATTCTTCTCTAGAAACTGAAGAAATTGATGAAAGATGGGAACAATCTATTTAGTTGTTTGATGTGCATGATCAAGATGACTGTTGGAGCCGCCTTTCTCAACTGTTTTAAATGTAATTCTTAAAATCAAAGGTTGGCCTTTAAGTTTTCTTTTACTTCGTGAACTCTATCGACTGAAAATCTAAGTAGTCTTGATATGCAAAGTGGCGATGGTTGTTGTACTCCTAAGACATTTCCATTTAATCGTTAAACGACATTTTTCACTTTTATATACCTTGGGATATAGTGCTTCAAGAGTTACAAGTCATAAGGTTTCCAAGCCCTGATGCGCGAACTCACGAAACAACCTTGAAATCTTACCTAGGTTAGCACTAAGAGTAAAGTTCCTTAAACCTTATTTAAGTGATGTCAGGATTTCACGTCTCGGTGATCGCTCTCCCAAAAATTCTTACCGTTATAACTCCGATAGGCGAAGTTACGAGATAGTTTCAAAAGTCACCCGGGTTAGTGTCAGGGGTAAGTCGTTTTAAACCATAGTTAAGCAATGTTGGGGTTTCACAACTTGGCATTCACTCTTCCAAGAAACTATACCTTCGTAGCTCCGAGTCGCGAAATCATGATATTAATTAAACATTGATTAATTAAACACTTAATCTGGATCACATTTTTTCTTAACTAGATCACGTCATCATGATCTCGGGTTTTAGGGGCTCGAAGGATAGGAGTGAAATCTCCCGATACAACGAACGTCGAAAAGGGTGATTAAGGTTTAAAGAAAACATAATTAAAGAATCTAAGCCAGATTAATCAGTGCATTAATACAAATAGTAACAAGCACCGTCTATGGTCTAAATTTAAATGTTTCTTGCGCTAACTTGTGTCACGATCTGTAAAAAATTTATGGTATTTATTTGAAATGAGGTGAAGTGATAGGTAAAGATATTGTTTTTATTGTTAAATCTTTCTCTAAAAATGATTTGACCGTTCTGTTCATAAGGATGTCGAGGTTTTAAATGGTCGAGATATAGAGGTCTTTCTCTCATTGTTTCAAATTTCATTTCTATCTTGTGTAAAGAAGCTTTTCTCACCAGGCTAATTTATATATGTATACACTTTTTTACTACAGGAGAGCTAAGTCAGTGTCCTCTATGATTGCCCCATGAAAAGCATCCAAGGCGATTGTTGAGAGTTTAGGGAAAGGATTAGATACTATTTTGGATACTTCACCTCGAAGTATTGATTCTATCAGAACCTGGTCATATGTCTCTGAGTTTTTGCAGTCCGAATTGGTGAACTATTCAGATGATTCCAGTGATAATGAGAGGGACGACTTGGCCACAAAATACAAAATCATCATTCAAGAAGAGATGCATAAGGTAGTGGCCAGGCCATGAGTCCTTCCCTACTATGATATGATCCAATGGGCGCTAGGTCACGTGGATATCCTGACCAGAACTATTATCAGTGAGCAGAAGGTGACCATTAGGACCTTCAGACCAGAACATTTGCAGGCGATGTACAAATTGTCACCCACACCAAACTTCTCACACAATGTCGAGTTTTTGGAAGGTTTTAAGTGGAAGGAATGTGAGCAATATGGAAGAAACTTATCTGACCTGATCAAGGATTAGGTCTCGCACCCCGCAAAGTTCAGGGAGGACGGTAACGAAGTTTATTCAATCTCTTCCTTGGAACCGCAATTCAAATATATAACAATGATGACATGTAGGTTGTCTGGGAAGGAGGACACCACACATTGTTTTCTCCTATGGGTGCCTCTGATTCATACTGTTGCCGAAGGATATTCCTTCGACTGGACCAAATTGTTGTCAGACAATTTAACCATCCGGATTACCGAATATCGGATGCAGAAGGCGAACAGGAAGGCTGCTTCATTTTTTTATGTCTGCCTACATCATGGATGTTGTTTGTTTCACAATGCCTTTCCCTCTAATGAGCTGGAGCTAGACTCCACCTGAGGCTGAGCCTATCCATGTCTACTACTCAAAGCTTTGGGAAGATAAGGCCATGGAATTCAAATACAAAATTTTCAATTGGGTAATGGTACCAATGCACATCTCCATCTTCGGCAACCCACTGCCCAGGATTTCAGATAGCATTGCCACCAACTTGAGCAATGTGGCTGACTGGTATGTAGAGGCAGAATTTTCATACATCAAGGTTTTCATCACCTCTGTTCCCCCCTATGCTCTACCATCATTCATACCAGATAGGTTGGTTTGTCGCAAAATCGCTAGGAAAGCTGTGATTGGTGGCATAAGAAAGGAGCTTAAAGGATTTTCAAAGAAGGTATGGCTGCCCTTCCCCATTCATTTGAATACCTATTCATTCTTAGATTTCAGACATGAAAAATCCAAGGCAGTGGCTTTGGAGGATATTAAATTGGTCCACATTGAGTTCAAGAAGCATGACCCACACAGGATCATGGGTAATCACATGGCGAGTTGCGGACTTAAAAGGTATGAACATGAGCATTCACCTCATGACAATATCTTCTGAGGTACTAGATCTTATGCTGAGGTCTTAGAATGGATTCAAGCCCTGTCGCCCAAGGAGAGGGATGATTTTTTCAAATTTTAGGAACACCGGCAGAGCTGTCTTCCCCCAGTCTTACAGGGTAAGAATCTGTCGACTGCAGATGTACAGCAAATGGGAGCCAAGGGCTCCAAAGATTCAGGACCTGACCAAGAGGAACACCAAGAAAAGAAGAAGAAAATTGGGGGTCCGAAATAGGAAGCCGAGATCCCCAATCCTACAAGCAAGCCAACCTCGGTTGTTACCCTGAGAAAATCATCCAAGCAGATCGACAACCCCATCGTTTATGTTACTCCCCTACTGTCCACAAAAGGGATCGCAGATGCAGGATGGTTCGGTGAAGAACTAACGCCTATAACTATGGAAGAGTTGCCTCCGAATGAATTTTTCTTCGATAAGAAGAGAAAGGTTGTTGTGAAACAAAAACTTTATCAAGAAGCAGGCACGACAACCAAGAAATTTAAAATCCTTGTTGATGGGAGGGCCATGAAAAAAGAGGAATTTGAAACTCAGATAGCAGGGACGTTGGGGGATTTTTCTATAGCCAACCAATATTCTTTCGAGTCCCTAAAAGAACAGTTGAAGAAGAAAAACCTCTTGATCAAAACTTTGGAGGACAAGCTGGCTACAGAAGAAGCAGCCACCGGAGATCAGGTGAACATAGGTATAGAGCTAGCTAGGGAAATCGATCAAAAGGAAATCGAGTGGCTCAAATCCAATATTGAACAAACACAGTAGATGACTCAGACCAGCCAATCACAGATAACTCAGTAAGGAGAATTGATAGGGAATTTATAGGCTAAATTAAGTTTCACCGAAATCCATATGATAGATATCGGGATATTCCAATCCCAATCCATAGAAATACGAAAGAGAGTGTCGACAGCTCAACAAGATTTACTTGCTAAAGTGGAAACTATTCAAAACCATTTCCAACTCATTGATAAGGTACTGGAAAACATCTCCTTCAGAGAAAAAGAACTTGCAGCGTCTTGGGTCATTTTCCAAGAGGTTGTTATAGCCACTACAAAAAAGGAAACAGGCAGTGGTTCCAGGCTTTCCATCCCAGAGAAGACCCGAGGTAACATCTTGCTGAAGGCATGGGAGCGTAACATATCAGAAGGCAGAAAAGGAGCTAAAGAGGTAAGAAAATCTTGTGAAGAAACTTTTGGCTTCATAGATGGGAGTTTGTTGGATCTCAATAGTGAAAACAACATTCAGACACTGGGCTAGATTAATATAGCCAAGCACCTGCTCAATATCAAGGAGAACGAGGAAAGAGAGACTGATGAAATATCATAGATAACCCAGACGGATATAATCCAAGTAGATAAATGGCTAATAAAACCAAGTATACATTTATGTTCTATCAGCGCCGAAGACCGACAGGTAGAAGGAAAGTTTCCACAATTAGTGAAGGATTATTACACTTTTGAGGCAAATAATCAAACAGAGCCTTTGAGGTTGATAGCCCAATTGGTGGAGAGGTGTGTCACTTGCACCAAGCATGCGAAGGGGTAGGTTTTCGGTACCAAATAATGACAAGTGTCTGCCTGTTATATTTTTAGAACTCGAAGAGATAAGAAAGGAAAGTGTTCCATTTGCCCGAAAGAAGGACAGAGACAAATAATTGAAATGTTTAATCTCCTTTTTGTAATCGAAAAAACTCCTGGAACGATTGAGATTCTAGCATGTAGAATTTTGTATAAATATGAAATTAGAAGAAAGAAAAGAGGCTGGACCATTTTTGGTCGATTGTAATACAGACTCTCTCCTTTGAAAATTAATACAAAGGAATCTGAAGACTCCTGATTCCATCAAGACTGTGTTATGAGTTTGTTTCCTCTGTGATTTCATATTCAATTTCATTTCACATATATATTTCTGATGAATGTTTCACTACAATTTAGTTAAACCTCTACTGTGTTGATCAATTTTTAGTCGTCTATATCGTTTACAACTTTTCCTCTGTATCGACTATTAGCAGGTACAATACCTGTGACTTTTTAGATCTTCATATTTTATGCTTCATCGGATTTCTTCTTATCTTTTTCTTCTTCTGTTTACACGGTGAGATTCTCCCTTGATAGGAGCCTCACGTTATAGACAACTTAATGTTTTTCTCACATTTCACATGCCATTTATTTAAAGGATAACTCAGTTACGGGAAAAGGCCTTTGGTTTTCACTTTATCTTCAATATCAGATTCAAAATTTCTCTTTTATACGATCAAATTGTTATAGCATCATAAACCTCGAAATCTCCTTTAATTTTCCTATTCCTATATGATTGTCCCCATTGCAAGACAGCCTAATATCAAACCCAACTTGTCGGACTAAACCCATATCGCTTTGAACATTTTCGATACCATACTTAAAACAACCACTACCTGGGTAGAACTTGAACGTTCATGGGTCACTATTGAATGGGATATAAGCATCCAGGAACAGTTGGAAGTGAGACAATTGTTATCTCCTAAAATAGCACTGTCAAGCTTTCAGTTTTAGGTAATAGAAACAGGTCAAAAATTCATTTCTAAATTTTTTACGTATGTTATATGGTCTGCTTTTTGGATGTAAACTTGGAAGAAGTATCATCTTTGGTCTTGGCATTCAAAATTTCAAATCTTAGATTTTCGGTGGGTAAAAGGGGTTAAAAAATGGCTCTTAACCACTGAAAGTCATGGTTTTCGGTGGTTAACAAGTGGAAATAAAAGGCTCGTTAACCACCGAAAACATTCTATGCGCAAAGGAAAAACTCGTGCTTTCGCATGAGCCAGATGTCAAGTGAGCATGATCATCACTTCTAATCGCCGAAAGTCATGTCAAATGGTGAGTTCTCCAGGTCATTGATGAATTAATATCAAAATGTCCTCTCAGCCTTCATCTGTTAGATTGCCATTAGGTTTCAACGAGGCACAAAAACTCATATGAGATTTCGCATGATAGAAAGGATACATCACGTGGATTTTCAATACTGCTAGCCACAGGATTACAAGATCATGATGATTTATTTTTAGCTCTGTTTAATTTCCATTTAATTTTATTTTGAGTCCGAGAGCTGTCATCTATATCACAATCTCGTGATTCTCTCAACCAGGAACATTAGCAGAGTTCAAAATCTCGTTCACTATGGCAAGCTGGTGATTAAAGTCTAGAGTTCAGTGATCGATCAATCGTCCAGGTGTCAAACCGAATCATTCAACCTAGTCATCAGGTAGTTTCAATTCAGTCATATGCGATTCTATATTGTCTCTTACCTGGAAATAAGTCTCAGCTTAAATTTAGTTTACTGATTGTTTGAATCAAGTTATGGTTAAATCATGATGCTGAGTCATACCTATGGTTATTATTCTTACTCTGAATTATACACCTAGTTCCTGATTTAGCTTTGAGTTAAATCCTCTGTCATTGATTCTGTTGCCTAAAAACACTCTCTGTTTGCTGAGTCATATCCTCTGTCTGTCGAATTAGATTCTTTGACCATCGACTCATACCCTTTGATTGCATGAGTGATTGAAGTCATGTTCATGTTTGCATGCACATCTCTTAAATTGAGGGACACGTCAGCGTTGTCATAATGTCAAAATCTAGACCATCCCTAAGGGCTAAACTTTATGGGATTTGGTACCTAGAAGCTCACCCGGAGGTGGTAGAGTTCTTCAAATAGGCTGGGGTATTTTCATATTGTGAAAAATTAACCAATTTTCATCAACAATTGGTCGAGTCTTTTGCCATTTCTTATGATGGGAGGTCTGCTAAAATAGGAAAGGAGGAGTTTATCATTGATGAGGTTGCCATTACTGAGTATATAGATTTACCTAGGTCAGGAGACTATTGGTTCAAGTCTACCATACCTTCAAACATCGAATTTAGGTCATACATGTTGCATGTACACAAAGATTTGATCTGGAAAAAGGATATTCCAATGTCTTACTTGGAACCAAAGTGGCAGTCCTTGTTGAAAGCAATATTTGTTTACATAACATGTGAAGGGTAGTACAATAGAGTGATGTTCTATCACTTTAATCTTTTAAACCATTTTACAGGCAGAGATCCAATTAATCTACCTTTTTACTTCCATAAGACTCTCACCAAAATGGTCAGGCAGGTAAAAGTTGAGCCCACTAAGGTGTCAAGCAGACTGTCCCATCAAGGACTCATTACTCTTCTTATCAAGGAGTCTCTGAATAAGAAGCAGGTTGCATGGAATTACTTCCTCTTCTGGAATGAATTCCAGACTGACAAACCACAAGAGGACAAGGGCAAGAAGACTGCCACAAGGAAAGCTATTACACCCAAGAGTAGTCAAAGGAAACAAAGGGATATTTCACCCTTGAAACAGCAAGAAAAATATTCCTCGGCCAAGAAGAAGAAATATAGGCTGGTATTCATCAAGAGGAAGTCACAAGCCCTATCAGGGAGAAGTGAACTTCATCCAAGAAGCCTTGAAACCATATGCAACCATACAGGTAATCAAAAATTTTGAATTTTTTATTTTTGAAAAACTTCTGCTTTTCGGTGGTTTAGGCGAGCCTGAGCATGCTCATTAACCTTCGAAATGCAATTCTTTCGGTGGATAAGAAGCTTAAAATTTCATATAGTTAACCACTGAAAGCCTGTATGACCAGATTCATCGAAATTTTTCTCAGATTGGAAATTTTTGAGTTGGAATGGAATGAAACCTCTTTGAATAAGCAGGTAATGAATTATCAAAGTCAAATCTAAAGGCTAGTTTTGAGGAATAAGATCAAAAAGAGGTTTTTCAACAACATTTGGCATCTTTTTCAAAGGCAGAATATCAGGGGTTTGAAGACACATAATCCAACTCAAATTTCATCTTCAGGAGATCAAACCAAAGAGCCTTGGAAGGCTAGGCTACACATCATCAACTTTTCAACCAAATTTTGAAGATTATTAGATAGGGATTGACCTCATTTTGAGGATCTACTCCTAGTTTCTTGTAAATGCAATTTGTTTTCTGTTTTTAGAAAATCAGATCCATTGTTTTAGGATCTGATAACTGTGATGTAAAGCTATAAAGCTACAATATTAATATAGATGAGGGGTTCAATCCTAGATACTTTGGCTATGTACTTTGACTCTGTTATGCTATATGAATCACAGTCTTCTTTGGTTATTATATATCAGTCTTTTCATATACTCCACTACTTTGTTATTTAATTCTATTCAACTTAGTTATTCATAACTATTATCTTCTGGTATAGCTCATGAATATGAATTAGATGTTTCTTTACTGTCTTGTATGACCCTACATCTCTTGTACTTGGTTATCTTGAATAGTATTCTTCACATGTTTTTATCTACTGTAACTAATATCTAGTCTCTCAAAGCACTAGTTTATTTAGATGCATAACAAGTTGTCCTTTTCTTAGCCTTCTCAGTTATTCCATTGTTCCACACATACTTTTATTATTAAATTTCTTAAGTTACCAAGCATTCTTAGCCTACAACCCTAAGGAGTTTCTTGGAGTGTTAATAAATTGGCGTCGTTTCTGAGGAGAGGAGATCGAAGCTTAGCTTCCTTGGGAGACGACAAGATCTAGCTTTGATGATAGAAAAAACTTGGACATCATTTGGTTGTAATTATCTATCTGGAAACTCCATGAAGGATAGATTCAGTGGTGACTCCACAATAATCAAATGTCAAAAGCGTTTGCAGCTCTTTTGGCTCGGAGGTTTGCACCTCTTAACTTCTCAACGGTTCCTGGTTTCCCACATCCAGTTCCTTCTATAGATATTTGGGGAGATCACCTTCCAAGATTTGCAGAAAAGAAAGAAGATAATCCTTCAGATCATCTCATCAGATTTCAATCAATGCATGATTCAGCTGGATATATATCATGAGGATGTTCTCATGAAGATGTTTGTCTTCTCATTAGAAGGAGATGCTCGCGAATAGTATCGATCTTTACCTCCTTCTAGCATATCTTCTTTAAAAGAGTTTCATAGAGTATTCCATCATCGATGTGAAAGGTATTTTGCTCAGGAAATTCTTCTTGAGGGTTGTTGTGAAGAATTTCATTCACATATTCAAAATGTTTATTCTTCTAATTGTGAACATGAAATTCCTTCTATTATTGTTGTTCAAGAGGAAGATCCTCAAGATAGAGTTGATGTGAATATTAATGATTGTGTGACCGAAGATTCTTGGGATTTTTCTTCTTATGTACTTACTACTTTAAACAAAAATGAAAAGGATTACAGGGTAGGGGAAAAAGAAGATGACTTTTCAGCTGAAAGTCTCTTTAAAGAATGTTGTGATGAATTTGAAAAGCATGTTCAGCAGGAAGCAGTTGATTCTTCTGTTTGTAGAGATGAAAGTTATGTTGTTAAGAAAGATATTCATGATACAAATGGTTATAATGAGAATTATATATCTATAGATGCATCAGATCTTATCTCTGTTGCACATGATGCCTTTGATTTGTATGAAGAATCAGTTATAAAAGAGGATTGTTCTCAAATTTTTGAAGAGGTTTCTTATGACATTTTTTCACCTGTGTCTGATGAGAAGGATTTGAAGATTGCTTGTCTTTCTTTACCAGATACAAAGGTTTTTTGTTCACCTATATTTGATAAGTACGCAAACGAAGGAGATCAGATTTCTATATCAAATGATGTTGATTTGAGCAGCAACCAGCCTATATATGATAGCTATGGATCCGATCTTGAAGAGCCTTTTTCTTTGCCTATCGAAGAACAACATCAAGTTGAAGTCAACCATTCAATTTTCACAACCGATGTCCTTTCTCTAGAATTATGTCATGAATATGATTTGTTTCATCAAATTGATGGACAATGTGATTGTGTTGGAAAATTTGTGGTTGAATATGATACTTTTCTGAAAGATTCAAAGGTTATGTCTTTTGAGATTCCAAATGATAAAGAGCAGATTGCATATGGAAATAGTCCTAGATCAGATCAAGAACATCATGGAACTAATACAGGAAAGCGACTTTTCGACTTTAAACAACAAGGTATTGTCATACATAAATTTTATGATCCAATTGCTATATGGATGGACTCACGGTTTTCAGTGATGTCATATATTACAGAGTTTGGCATCATGTTTTGCAGCAGTGACCATGAGCCAGTTGCAGTCCTCTTGTGGTATCTTTTGTTCTCCTTCCATGTTCCTTTTTGTATACATAAATATGGGTCAAGCAATTTGTTGCTTGAATTATTTTTCTAGAAATTTGTATATTCCTGAAACATGTATTTGTAGCAGTTAGAGTAGGAGTATATAGGAGAATAAGATCTTCATCTGAGCAAGTAGATTCTTTTAGTTATTGGTTGTTGAATAAACATGTAGTCTACAGGCAAGCTACAAGTTTTTAGGCTACAGGTTCACTGAAGAACAATTGCATAGGTTAGATGACTCCATGCCCAATGCCAAAGGCAACTAGATGATTCCATGCGCAATAGAAGTGCAGTTTCAAAGCTATGCAAATATTGTTTCCAGATTTTGGTTGAATAAGCAGAGTAGGCTACCAATTGCACAGGCCACATGACTCCATAGCCCAACTGATAAGGCAACTAGAACTACTTGTTCTTGGAACCTCACTGGGAGGATTCCATCCCCGAGTAGGAGCCATATGTTATCTCCTAAAATAACACTGTCAAGCTTTCAGTTTTAGGTAATAGAAACAGGTCAAAAATTCATTTCTAAAATTTTGAGGTATGTTATATGGTCTGCTTTTTGGATGTAAACTTGTAAGAAGTATCATCTTTGGTCTTGGCATTCAAAATTTCAAATCTCAGATTTTTGGTGGGTAAAAGGGGTTAAAAAATGGCTCTTAACCACTGAAAGTCGTGGTTTTCGGTGGTTAAGAAGCAGAAATAAAAGGCCCGTTAACCATCGAAAACATTTTTGTGTGCAAAGGAACTCATGCTTTCACGCGAGCTAGATGTCAAGCGAGCATGATCATCACTTCTAATCGCCGAAAGTCATGTCAAATGGTGAGTTCTCCAGGTCATTGATGAATTAATACCGAAATGTCCTCTCAGCCTTCATCTATCAGATTTCCATTAGGTTTCGGCGAGGCACAGAAACTCATATGAGATTTCACATGACAGAAAGGATACATCCCGTGGATTTTCAATACTGCCAGCCACGGGATTACAAGATCATGATGATTTATTTTTAGCTCTTTTTAATTTCCATTTAATTTTATTTTGAGTCCGAGAACTATCATCTGTATCACAATCTCGTGATTCTCTCAACCAGGCACATTAGTAGATTTCAAAATCCCGTTCACTATGGCAAGCTGGTGATTAAAGTCTCAAGTTCAATGATCGATCAATCGTCCAGGTGTCAAACTGATTAATTCAACCCAGTCATCAGGTAGTTTCAATTCGGTCATATGCGATTTGATATTGTCTCTTACCTGGAAATAAGTCTTAGCTTAAATTTAGTTTACTGATTGTTTGAATCAAGTTTTGGTTAAATCATGATGTTGAGTCATACCTATGGTTATTATTCTTACTCTGAATTATACACTTGGTTACTAATTTAGCTCTGAGTTAAATCCTCTGTCATCGATTCTGTTGCCTAAAAACACTCTCTATTTGTTGAGTCATATCCTCTGTCTATCGAATTAGATTCTTTGACCATCGACTCATACCCTTTGATTGCATGAGTGATTGAAGTCATGTTCCTGTTTGCATGCACATCTCTTAAATTGAGGGATACATCAGCCTTGTCATAATGTCAAAATCTGGACCAACCCTAAGGGATAAACTTGATGGGGTTTGGTACCTAGAATCTCACCTGGAGGTGGCAGAATTCTTCAAACAGGCTGGGGTATTTTCATATTGTGAAAAATTAACCAATTTTCATCAACAATTGGCCGAGTCTTTTGCCATTTCTTATGATGGGAGGTCTGCTAAAATAGGAAAGGAGGAGTTTATCACTGATGAAGCTACCATTGCTGAGTATACAGGTTTACCTAGGTCAGGAGACTGTTGGTTCAAGTATACCATACCTTCAAACATCGAATTTAGGTCATACCTGCTGCCTGTACACAAAGATTTGATCTGGAAAAAGGATATTCCAATGTCTTACTTGGAACCAAAGTGGCAGTCCTTGTTGAAAGCAATATTTTTTTACATAACATGTGAAGGGCGGTACAATAGAGTGATGTTCTATCACTTTAATCTTTTAAACCATTTTACAGGCAGAGATCCAATTAATCTACCTTTTTACTTCCACAAGACTCTCACCAAAATGGCCAGGTAGGTAAAAGTTAAGCCCACTAAGGTGTCAAGTAGACTGTCCCATCAAGGACTCATTACTCTTCTTATCAAGGAGTCTATGAAGAAGAAGCAAGTTGCATGGAATTACTTCCTCTTCTGGAATGAATTCCAGACTGACAAACCACAAGAGGACAAGGGCAAGAATACTGCCACAAGGAAAGCTATTACTCCCAAGAGTATTCAAAGGAAACGAAGGGATATTTCACCCTTGAAACAACAAGCAGAATCTTCCTCGGCCAAGAAGAAGAAATACAGGCTGGTATTCATCAAGAGGAAGTCACAAGCCCTGTTAGGGAGAAGGGAACTTCATCCAAGAAGCCTTGAAACCATATGCAACCATACAGGTAATCAAAAATTTTGATTTTTTGATTTTTGAAAAACTTATGCTTTTCAGTGGTTTAGGTGAGCATGAGCATGCTCATGAACCTCCGAAATGAAGTTCTTTCGGTGGATAAGAAGCTTAAAATTTCATACAGTTAACCACCGAAAGCCTGTATGATCGGATTCATCGAAATTTTGCTCAGATTGGAAATTTTTGAGTTGGAATGGAATGAAACCTCTTTGAATAAACAGGTAATGAATTATCAAAGTCAAATCTAAAGGCTAGTTTTGAGGAATAAGATCAAAAAGAGGTTTTTCAACTACATTTGGCATCTTTTTCAAAGGAAGAATATCAGGGGTTTGAAGACACATCATCCAACTCGAATTTCATCTTCAGGAAATCAAACCAAAGAGCCTTGGAAGGCTAAGCTACACATCATCAACTTTTCAACCACATTTTAAAGATTATCATATAGGGATTGACCTCATTTTGAGGATCTACTCCTAGTTTCTTGTAAATGCAGTTTGTTTTCTCTTTTTAGAAAATCAGATCCATTGTTTTAGGATCTGATAACTGTGATGTAAAGCTATAAATCTACAGTATTAAGATAGATGAGGGGTTCAATCCTAGATACTTTGGCTATGTAATTTGACTCTGTTATGCTATATGAATCACAGTCTTCTTTGGTTATTATATCTCCGCTACTCTGTTATTTAATTATGTTCAGGTTAGTTATTCAGAACTGTTATCTTCTGGTATAGCTCATGAATATGAATTAGATGTTTCTTTACTGTCTTGTATGACCCTACATCTCTTGTACTTGGTTATCTTGAACGATATTCTTCACACCTTTTTATCTACTGTAACCGATATCTGGTCTCTCAAAGCACTAGTTTATTTAGATGCATAACAAGTTGTCCTTTTCTTAGCCTTCCCAGTTATCCCATTGTTCCACACATACTTTGATTATTAAATTTCTTAAGTTACCAATCATTCTTAGCCTACAACCCTAAGGAGTTTCTTGGAGTGATAACAACAACGACAACCTGGAAATCAGCCTTAGCTTTCTTTCCTGAAGGTTGATTCTTCCTCTTCTTCTTTTATTGTTTACTCACTTTCAAATGCCTAGACACTGTAATTTCTAAGCCTTAAGTACAGACTCTTTAAAAACATCTTTCTGGCACCATTGCTGGGGACGAAGTTACGAAACCTTTTCCCTGGGAAAATGACATTTTCGCAAGTTTCTCCCTTTGATAGTGAACAAAGAGTGAACTCCTTCTAAAGGATTTTATTATCTTTCACTTGGTGACTCCACATTTAGTAAGTTGGCATCCGGTCGCAGGAACACCAGACAAAACCCAGATGGTAAATAGACCATGCCCATTTTCGATCCCGAAAAAATACTGAAAACAAGAAGTTTCCTTAAGCCAATTACTGCAATCTACAAGCTTAAGTACCCACAACCCAAGACCAAGATTTATTTTGAACCTTCAAATTCGCACAATTCCCCTCCCAAAACCATCAATCCAAACTTACTTCTCTTTGAGGCTAAAAGTGAAATCCATCTGACAACCTATGGCGTAAACAAAGGTAAAAACCTCACAGTGAATTTATCAGAGATCGATATCCCGTCGACTCTTCAGTTAGATTTCATGACCTCACCAAGTCTCGAGGAGTATACCATATACTCAGATTCCACACCCATGGGTTCCCAGGATTATATCTCTTGCAAATCCGAGGAGCCAAGCCCTCACATCCCTTTTCACCCTTCTTCAGTTTTTTCATCTCTCGAAGAAGCTAAATATTCACTTTTAGTGTTCCAGAACCCTCTTTATAACGCACCGTTTTCCTATCCAGTAGTACCAATTGTGGTTGTCGGAGGGGGAGGCAAATGGTTTTTAGGAGGAGGAGGGGCTCTAGGAGGAGGTGGAGGAGCTCCAAGAGGAGGAGTGGGGGACCAAGGGCCTACCCCGCCTCCCAGATTTTTCGCTAAAGTGGCTATGAGGTATGTTCCTTCGGTCCTACCCATCCCTCTTCATGACCTTCCTAAAAACTACATAAAAAACTTACCTAAATTTATAGGGGAAGGAGACTTGACCGCAGCCAAACATATAAACTTCTTTGATCAGTTCGCAGATATCTTAGGGCTTGAGCACGAAGACGTATAATCGAGGTTGTTTGTTCATAATTTTGAAGGATAGGTACGAACCTGGTTTAGAATCCTACTGACAGGATCGATATTATCTTATGATGCCCTAGAAGACTCCCTTCTAAGACAATGGGGAAAAAGGAAAGACCTTTTGTATTATTGGACCGAGTTCGGGTCTTTAAAGAAAAAGAATTTGGAAATAGTTATGGAATTCATTCAAATATTTAACAAGTTGTATAATAAGATCCCAGCCAAAGTTAAACCTTCCCAGCCTGTAGCCAAGGAAACCTTCGCGGGGGCCTTCAAACCCAATTTTGCCCTTCTTTTAAGAGAAACGAGAGGGGCTACCTTAACCCAAATGCAAGATGATGGTGTGGAAATTGAATCTAACATGATGGTATTTGGCAAGTTGAAAACCAAGGTATAAATGGGAAACCAAGAAACCAAACGTTTTAGGGAACAAGCGGGACCTTCGGGGTCTAATAGATCCACAGACAACAAAATGGATGATATGGCTAGGATAATTAAGGAGTTGTCGAATAAGATTTCCAAAATGGAGCTAGACCAATCCAAGGTTGATGCTTTTGTTAAGAGAGAATTCATAAGAAACCCCAATCCTCAAAATCAACAAAGGCATATTAAAAATGAAGACCAGAAAATTCAAACCCGTTTAAAAAATGAAAATTTTATAGGAGGAAATGAACTAGAATATTTCGAGGGTCTAGAAGAATATGTGAAAAAGTTGGGTGACGACTGCACTCAACCTTATGTAACTAAAGAAGATTATGAGAAGTCCTTCAACACACAACAACTGTCAAATAAAGAGGATGACTTAAAAAACACAGTTTTCGATGTATGTCAAGAAACGACCAATTCTGTAATGGCTGAGGTCCAACCTAGGTATAACCTGAGGTCTAAAAAAAAACCTGCGTTGATTCCTCAACCCAAGAAAATTCTCCCTAGAGGTGAAGTATACGAGCCCGCCCCAAAAGAGACAGAGACATCTAATAGAAAAATTAAAGGGGTGGACTCGCTAGATCCCAAAGAAAAGGAGATTGAGACCCAAACAAAGGAAACCAAGGCAACTGAAACACATACACTGGTGAGTTTATCTACCGGAGATCTTATGGAAAATTTATTTTCATCGGTAAAGGTTAATTTCATCCCACGGGCCGAAAACCAACAAGCTAATTCACTGGCACAGACCACATAGAGGTAAGGCACAGACCATCCATACCAAACAACATACAACACTGGCAGGTTTTCGAGGATGATGAACAAATCAGAAAGTTCCTGGAAATGGTGGGTGATTTCTCCAAAACCCACATTGACCAAGAGGATCAAAATGATCATACTTGGATTATGCAAGAGGGAGAGGCACCTCAGGAGTTCCGAGAAAAAATTGCTAACCATCACATGTTGGTTTTGAAGAACAATCATATTCCAAAGGGACTAATCCCTCTAGAGAGACTGTTCGCTCAGAACGATATGCCCTTAAAATCCACTCTGCAACCCCAACCAGAAGAGGTTGAAGACTGCGACGTAGGGACCAAATAGGAGCCTAGGATGGTAAAAATATCAAAGTACCTTCCTCCTGAGGTAAAAAACCAGTATAAATACTTACTCGCACATTATAAAGACGTTTTATCTTGGTCTTACGAAGAACTGAGAACCTACGACACCACTGTGATCGAACACAAGATACCCCTGAAGCCTGGTGTCAAACCCTTTAGACAAAAACTTAGACAAATCAACCCTATATTATTGCCCATGGTCGAAAGGGAAGTTAAAAATCTCTTGGATGCAAAAATGATCGTACCGCTGAGATACTCCGATTGGGTAGCAAACCTGGTCTCGGTCAGAAAGAAAAGTGGGGAGATTAGACTGTGTGTTGATTTTAGAAATCTAAATAAGTCCTCCCTCAAAGACAACTACCCTCTACCTAAAATGGATCACATTTTAGAATAGGTGGTTGGGGCAAATAGGATGTCGATGATCTATGGGTTCTCCGAGTAAAATCAAATTGCCGTAAATGAACATGATAAAGAAAAAACAACTTTCACTACCCCTTGGGGTACATTCATGTATGATAAGATTCTTTTTGGTCTAATGAATGTAGGTGCCACCTTCCAACGTGCTATGGATATCGCTTTCATTGGTGAAAGAGACAAGTTCATGGTTACTTATCTTAATGATCTAACAATTTTTTCTAAATCTTATGAAGATCATCTGATACATCTCAAGCAGACATTTGAGAAATGTTGCAGGTTTGGTCTTTCTTTAAACCCCAAAAAGTATCACTTTGCCATGCAAGAAGGTAAACTCTTGGGCCATAATGTATCTTGAGATGGAATTAAAATTGATCCTAAGAGATTTGAGGCTGTAGACACTATAAATATTCCTAGGAATGTAAAATAAATTCAGTCATTTTTAGGAAAAAAAAATTTTTTAAGGAGATTTATCCCAAACTTTGTTGAAATCGTGAAATTGATCATAGATATAATAAAGAAGAATAATGAAGTGAAATGGACAACATAATCCAAAGAATCATTTTCAAGATACCAAATATATAAAATATGCAGAATAGAAACGAAATGCTAGAAATAACAGAATAACAGTAAAATATCCAGCATAATCTTCACAATACACAGAAATGATATACGAAATAGTAACAGAAATAACACTTGAACAGAAATAGCACTTCATTCAGATAGCAATGTTCACAGGCCTCTTCGAGGGGGCAACCTCCAATCGAGAAGCACTCTGTTACAATAATATCCAAGCTAGGGTTCTCATACCCTCGACTCCTATTTATACTAAAA
>CBVK0100154535.1:0-27703 GCA_900067695.1 Picea abies
GGACAATGTCAAGCATTGGAAGGTATTCGAAGATGATCTGGAAATCGAAAGATTTCTCCAATCTGTTGATGAATTTTATGTGTTGCACATTGACCAAGATCCTGATACAGAAGGTGACCCTCACCCTGAGGTGTTTTTAAATAAAATTGCTAACCACTAGATTATTCAGCTGCCTAGCAATCACATCCCGAGGGAACTTAT
Organism: Picea abies; assembly: GCA_900067695.1. NCBI lineage: Eukaryota > Viridiplantae > Streptophyta > Pinopsida > Pinales > Pinaceae > Picea > Picea abies. The sequence goes on from CBVK0100154535.1 coordinate 202, forward strand.
TCCTTTAGAAAGATTGTTCAATGGGAATGATGTGGTAGTGAAGGGTAGAGTTTCATATGAAGGTGCTGACACAGCCGAGTGCAACATTGGCACACCAGAGGAGCCTAAGTTTGTCAAGCTGTCAAGCAGTTTGACCACAGAACAGAGGGCCAAATATACTGAGTTGCTGAAAGAATTTGTTGATGTGTTTGCATGGACTTACGAAGATTTCAATACATATGACACATATGTCATACAACACAAGATCCCACTGAAGGAAGGGGCTAAACCATTCAGGCAGAAGCTAAGACAGATAAATCCCATGTTGCTGCCTGTCATGGAGAAAGAAGTGAAGAAGCTGTTAGAGGCCCAGATCATCATCCCCTTGAGATATTTCGAATGGGTGGCCAATTTGGTTCCGGTAAGGAAGAAAAGTGGAGAAATCAGGCTTTGTGTCGACTACAGGAACTTGAACAGGAGCTCAAAGAAAGACAATTATCCCCTGCCCAACATGGAGCACATATTGCAGTGGGTAACCGATGCATCGAGGATTTCCATGATCGACGATTTTTCTAGTTATAATCAGATATTGGTCATGCCTGAAGACAGAGAAAAGACAGCCTTCACCACTCCTTGGGGCACATTCATGTATGCTAAAATGCCTTTCGGATTGATGAATGCAAGAGAAACATTTCAGCGAGCCATGGACATAGCCTTCATCGGGGAGAAAGATCAGTTTGTAGTGATCTATTTGGATGATATCACAGTCTTCTCCAAGACAGACAAGGAGCACTGCTATCACTTGAAGAAGGTTTTCCTGAAGTGTCAGAGGTATGGCCTATCCTTAAATCCCAAGAAATCATTTTTTTCTATGAAGGAGGGGAAGCTATTAGGCAATATAGTATCAGCAGAGGGGGTGAGAATTGATCCTAGCAGGGTGGAAGCAATTCAGACCCTGTCACTTCCCAGATCTAGAAAAGAGGTTCAGGCATTTTTGGGGAAGATTAATTTTCTGAGGAGATTCGTCTCAAATTTTGTCGAGCTGGTGAAACACATCAAAACCATGCTTAGGAAGGGAAATGATGTAAAATGGACCACTGAACCCAGGGAATATTTTGTCCAAATAAAGAAGGCGTTGACTGAGGCACCTGTGCTAATCAACCCTGATTATTCCAAAGATTTTTTGATATTTTCTTTTGCTTCCTATGATACAGTAGCGGTAGTTTTGTTGCAGAAAAATGATCAAGGGCAAGAGAAACCTATTGCCTTCTACAGTAGGGCATTAAAAGATGCGGAACTCCAGTACAAGATCATGGAAAAGTAGGCCTATGCATTGGTGAAAGCTCTCAAATCTTTCAGGATCTATGTCTTGCACTCAAATATCACTGCATATGTTCCTTTGGCTTCTGTGAAGGATATTCTTATATAGCCTGACATAGACGGGAGGAGAGGTAAATGGATAGCCAAGATCCTAGAGTTTGATCTGGAGATTAAGCCCACCAAGTTGATAAAGGGGTAGGGTTTGGCCAAGTTGTTGGCTGAATCCAATTGCAAGGCCTTGGGAATTAACTTCATCAATGAGCAAGCTGAGCCATTCAACAAGAATTTCCAGGGTGCCCTATCACTAGCATCATGCCCCTGGTACAAGGATATCTTGTATTTTATGCAAGAATTAAAGCCCCCTGATGGATTGGGAAAAAGTAAGGCCAGAGCCTTAAAGCTCAAAGCGGTCAGATATTGCCTCATTGACCAAGCCTTGTACTGGAAAGACCCTCTGGGGGTATTACTAAGGTGTCTGGACCTGCAGCAAGCCCAGAAAGTTATGTTTGATTTCCATAGCAGTCTCTGCAGAGGTCATCATTTCTGGAAGACCACAGCTCACAAGATCCTCCGGGCTGGGTATTACTGGCCCACCTTATTTCCTGATGTCTGCAGAGAAATCAGAGCCTGCATCAAATGCCAAAAGTTCTCAGGAAAGCAACAGCTCAAATCCCTTCCATTAAATCCTGTGGAAGTTTCGACACCCTTTTAGCAGTGGGGATTGGACTTCATCGGAGAAATTCATCCTCCCTCAAGTGGCCAGCACAGATGGATTCTGACTACAACTGACTATTTCACCAAATGGACAGAAGCTGACCCAACTAGGAGCACTTCTCACAAAGTGATTATTAGCTTCCTGGAAGATATCATAGCTATATTTGGCTTCCCTAGAAAAATTGTCACTGACAACGCCGCCCCCTTCAGGTCTGAGCCTCTAGTCAAGTTCTTTGAATAGTTTGAGATTTCACTGATTCACTCTACTCCCTATTATCCTCAAGGAGACAGACTAGCAGAGTCCTCCAGTAAAAGTTTGACCAAGCTCATCAAGAAGCTACTGGAGGACAATAAAAGGGCCTGGGACTCAAAGCTCAAATTTTCTCTTTGGGCCGATCAGGTGACAACAAAGAAATCCCTGCGCATCTCACCTTTCCAACTTGTTTATGGAATAGAGGTCATTTTCCCTACTCATCTCGCCTTATCTGTAGCGAATTTCCTCTAGGACTTTGAAGGAGAACCGAATCATGTGGTCAGAAGGATTCATCAGATGGTGGAAGTGCAACAGATTAGAGAACAGGTCATGGATAGGGCCTATAATCACCAACAAAAGATCAAGCAAGCTTTTGACAAGAAGAGGAAAAAGAAAGAATTCGAGCAGGGTGATTTGGTACTCAAATGGGATGCACCCAGGCAGGACAGGGGCAAGCACAGTAAGTTTGATGCCCTATGTTTTGGTCCTTTCAAGATCCTTGAAGTATTTTCGAACAACACTTACAGGTTGCAGGATCTGGAAGTCGAAGAAGTTTTGAATGGCCCAGTAAATGGGCATTTCTTGAAAAAATGCTTTTTGTGAGCCGCAGTCGGCTCTTTTGTTTTTGTAAATATTGTTTTTGTTTTCATCTTAATAAATGACTCCATAGCCCAACAATAAGGCACTAAATCTGCAAAAGGAAGTTCTTAGAGCATCACAGGGATGAATCTATCCCCCATGGAGCCAAATGTTAGCGACATTTCTTGTAGCGGGGTTAAAATGCAAAGGAATGGGTTAAAAACCCACTTACCCTAAGTTTGGGATGTAAATGCATCTATGTTTAAATGGAAACCAAATCTAGACGGAAAGGATTCAAGCGCCCGGATCAATGATGCACATGGAATTCCGGAGCCCCCCCGCCTTTCTAGGGGGGGGGGGGGGGGGGGTTCGGAATCGATGACGTATCTCTTCGACAGCTGTAATTCGAGCGCACGGATCAACGACACCCAAGCCACCCAGACATCCACTGTCGTTCTGTGTTTAATCAATGTGGGCCCCCCCCTTTGTTGTGTCATCCTGCCATCTGTTCTCCACCTAACCACACGGTCCCCTTTCCCATCTCATCATCCACTCACCACCTGCCATGTGTCTCTCTCTCTTCCACATCAACCTCCCACTAAAATGTGCCCATTATATCTCCTCTCCTGCCCCCTTCACTTATCATCTTCTTCCATGTGTCTTCTCCTATAACCTCTCTCACACCCTCATATTTTCAATGTCACCATTCCCATTATGCACCCATCCTTCGCGCTAGCCTCCACCCTTATTCATTAGGCTGTTTAGCTAATCCATGTGGCAGCACGAAAGGTCTTCCACGTCGCAAAGGTGCCGAGTTGGTCGGGCCATCCTCAATCCCAATGAAGCATTTATTGAAGTAGTTGGTGGTGGTTAGACATCGCCTCCGCCATAATGGGAAAGTCCGGCAATGAATTAAAGGCACGTCGATTCGACCACTGAACTGCCAGGAGATAGGTTGCATCTGCCATAGTCACACGATCATTCAGAGGTTGCAGCTACAGATTGTCAGAGGCCATGCAAACGCAAAGTTTTAATGCAACGTCTCTGTTTTGTTGCTGTTGTTGTTTTGAGTATATGTAGGCATTTTCTCCATTTTTGTATCTATAGATGGTAGAGCACAGCTCCCAACTGTAAAGTTTTAACAACCATTCTAGTTTCCTGGTTATGCATCTATATCTGGGATTTCTTGTTTTATGACAAACAGTTTTCTTACTCCATCTATGTTTTCGTCTCATACCAGAGAGTTCGTGATTGAATGATTCGCATGAATTGTCGTATTTTTGTTATGATAAAGGATTTGTTGTTACATTACTGTATTCTCTGGTCTTCTGTGTTTGAATGTAAGAGGATCTTGCATTTGGACGCTTTCTTCTCTAGTCTATTAGAAACCTGATGTTTATGACAGACCTTCGCACTCTTCTCATACAAGTCTTCTCACTGCTCACCCTTTATTACAACTCACTGTTTGAAGTTTATCTAAGACCCCATTTTCCCATGCATGCTTGGTCTAGTTTCAGAGTTGAGACGATATTGTTTTGAGTTTCCTTCCATTTGATCATCCCTTTATAAACAAATCATGACATTAAACTGATGGGTGTTAGGCTCTGCTCCTGCAAGCAATCCAGGAGTGACTTCTGACACTAACAGCTACAGAGCAGGATTTCTTGAGGGGACCCAAAGGGAGGTATATTAGGTCTCTTTACACATCAATCAAGATCTTATTACATGATAATGGCATGATGACCATGGAATCAAACATCTAGATCACTCTACGCACATGGGGTAGTTGGGGAAATCCCTAAGGAAGATCTGATAAATGGAGAAGTCTCTGGAGAGTAGCTAGAAGAAGGAGACAATGGACCCCATCATGATGGATGATGAATAGACCAGGGAAATCATAAGAAATGTAGGTGTGACACATAGTGGATGAACCTACCAATATAGGTTGAATAATAAGAAGAGGATTGTAGCAGAGCAAGAGGGCTTGGACAATGATGAGGAAGAGGTAGAGGATATCTATGCCACGAGGCATATTTAGGATATCTTGTGCAGCACATATGAGAAGAAAACTAGAGGTCATGGGTCTAGAATAGAATAAGGCTTTCCATTCCAGATATGAATTAGTGTGGAACCCACAACCCCATGTGCAACTGACACAACTGAAGAAGAAAAATAATTTAACCAACAAGTGATTAGTGGTAGAATAATTTTTGCAGGACATGGGTCCAATAATAAAAGTGCAAGTTCACCAAGTAGTAGTCAAGTTTCTACATCGCATAGAGGTGGTAGTTCAAAAAGTTTCCGAATGGCAGGACAATATCTAACCATCAGGTTACCATAGTTCGGAGGGGATGGGTCATATGACCCATAAAAAAATTTGTTCATCTATGAGAATATACGGGCATCAAATAAGATTACAGACGAGGATACAAAGGTTGTGTAGTTAGCAATCACTTTTTGAGACCACAAATTAGATTGGTACATGGGTCTCTCAACAAATAACCCAACAGGAACACCTACAACTGTAGCATATTTGAAGAGTCAGTTAATAAATGAATTTCAGGAGCCAAGTTCAGAAGAACAATTTATGAATGAAATGATATAGATGAATTAGAAACTAGGAGAATCAGTTTGGGAAGTCGAACATAAATTCAATACGTTAAAAGGTAAGTTAAAATACACTATTACCGATACACATCATAGGCATTTGTTTGTTAATTCTTTGTTTCCACGCTTGAAGTTTCCTTTGAGACAAAAAAATTTCCAAGGTTGGGGTGAGGCCCTACAGGAAGCCTTACAATTAGAGGAAAACCAATACAAGCATAAAACTCCAGTTGTGGAAGATCTGAAGAAAGATATGAAGAATTAACATTCTAGTTAAATAAAAACAAAGGGAAGGAGAAAACAAAAGATGTTTGGTGTACAATGTGTAGGACAAAAGGTCATCACAAGAATGAGTGTCCATTATTTTCACAGTATATTGGAGTGGGTATGCCAAACCCTTTGGCCCCAAGAGGACCATGGTGTGACATTTGAAAAACACATGGGCATGATCCCTATCATTGCCCCTTGATGGAGAAATACCATACAGTCCCAAAGAGTACATATTTCAACTTTTGTAAGTCAGCTGGACATGAAGACAAGGACTATAGAACCTTGATGATGATGAAAGAAATTGCAGATATATACCGAGTGTAGGTTGAACATGTAACATGACAATTTGAACAACAACCACAGTGTAACACTACATAGTAGGCACACTAAAATCCTGGGACAAAATTTTCAGCATAACCATAGTATAATGTGCATTAGTTTCAATGGAAACCACAGTATAATCCTGCACATCAGTGCACAACACTAAACAATATAATAACTAGCAGTCACAGTACAATAAAGGACCTCATTATAACAAACCACGTGGGTATAATCAAGGAAATAAAGGAGGAGTATGAGGACCAGTAGTGTGTACGAGGACCAATAGTGTGTCATAACTATAAGAAACTAGGTCACTATTCCAGAGATTGCCCATAGCCACCTGCGACATGTATGTACTGCCGCGCAATATACCATGAAACGAAAGATTTTGCAACACTGTTAATAAAAATATAGAACAAGAGGAACTAAACTAATCAAAATGTGCAATGGATTGGGGTGGAAAACAAAGAAGAATATGGGAACAAGATTAACATAGTGACTAGAGGTGGAGCCAACACAGGAGAATATGCAACCAAGAAAGATTAGGACCAATAATGTTGGGTTAGGAAGAATACATTGCTAGAGTAGAAATTTGATGCACACAAAGAGAAATAGATAGTCAAAGAAGCTAGAAAATTTATCTTAAAGGAAAATATTGTGTCCACTTCAGGAACAAATCCAATATATGAGATACCAATATATGAAATTACCTCATTATTTGATCAAACCAATCGAGAAAAATCTTCATAAAAAGTAAGTAACTTAAGAAATGTTTTGGGATCTTGCATCAAATTGTTGAGTGATAAAAATTCCTTACAAGTATTGCATAACTCATTAGAAAAGTGTAATATTGGGGAAGAGGGGGTAAAAAGGGTAAATCAAGTTCGAAGAAGAGAAGAACCAGTAGAGAATTTAGATTGAATGCTAAAATAGAAGATTTCAATATGGGGGATATTATATTAGACTTAGGATCTAAAGTTAATTTTCTTCCAAGAAAACCTAGGAAGCTATGGGAGAACCAAAATTGGGGTATTCACCTATTCAGTTGAAGCTGGAAAATCAACACAGTGTGGTGCCAATAGGAAGGTTGAATGGGATTCCAATTGATCTATATGGTGTGTTCGTCATTGTTGACTTTGAATTCGTTGACATAGTAGAAAATACTTCTCCATATCCATCACTATTGGGGTTGGATTTGGCCTTTGATAACTAGGATATTATTAATTTGAAAACAAGGAAAATGATATTTGAGTCTGGAGAATACAGATTTATTGCTCCATTGGATCCCTTAAAAGGAGGCAGGTATGTGGAACCTGTGGCAGATAATATTTTTACAGAAGATGTGAATCAGATATACAAGACTACCGCGTGTGAAAAATATTATATCAACCCAACTGCAGATGGAATGCACAGTTGGAGGAGTATTTTTTCTTTTTCTTCAGACTCTGACACAGGACTAGAAAAATGGAAACAATAATTACATGAATTATCTACCAGGAGATGTGCTAGAATGACATGCACTCTAATATGGGTTGTGTTAGCACTAGAGGTCACACCTAGACTATTGTAGGTTTAAGCCTAGTACCCATCATAATGTAAATAATAAAATCAAGTTTATGGTTGGTGGATCAATAGTAAAGATAAATAAAAAGGGAAGCAAACTATCTGCAGAGGCATTCCATTGGGAATGGAGTCATAACATCTTGCAGATTGAAGGCATTTGTGCTGCACATCATAAAAACATTATATATTATCAGGTACAAGAATGGAGAAGAAAAAACATAAATAAGAATTTTCACAAAACAAAGATCCTCTCTGTTGAATGGAATGAAGAATATTTGAACAAAACTATAATTAATAGGAAATCACTATAAATCCTTTGCAGCTCATGAATCTCTTAATCACAGGAAACCATACTCTTCATAGTCTACAATTTTATTCAAGTGAGATGAAGGAAAAATAAATACAAATAAAACATGTTGATAAGACAAATCTCATGAATCCTCAATGGCATAAATGTATTAATAATAACATGCACTCATGCTTACAGTCATACACAAAGATTTATTCTTGCAAAACCCCCCTCTTGGATCATGAATACAACCCTCTCCTTACAAAAAAATCCTTTCATATATAGTGAATGATCTCTATATACCCTAAGGAGGTTGAAAACAAGGAGCTACATAGGATCCTCCTCCATTTAGGAGTCTTGTTACAAAATATTCCAACAAAAACCTAACAAATTCTTATTTTTAGGGATCTTGTCTATTGTGATAAATGCCTTTTGAAACAGGTCATGATGCTTGATGTGGAGATGGAACACATGTATCTTATGTCCAAATAACTCCTAGGAAACCTTTCAAACATTCCCTGATAGATGGCATCCTACCCATGGCTCGAATTTGTCACATTGTTAGATTTTGTAGCGCATATGACAACATGCACTGTGAACTTTCCTGTAAGTGATGATTTTGTCTTTTCTCCCAAAATACAAACTAGGTCAGGCAAAGGTTTTTTCTATAACTCAAAAACAATATGTTTATCATCCACACAAAATCTCATAGGAATGTATTAATAATAACATGCACTCATGCTTACAGTCATACACAAAGATTTATTCTTGCAAAACCCCCCTCTTGGATCATGAATACAACCCTCTCCTTACAAAAAAATCCTTTCATATATAGTGAATGATCTCTATATACCCTAAGGAGGTTGAAAACAAGGAGCTACATAGGATCCTCCTCCATTTAGGAGTCTTGTTACAAAATATTCCAACAAAAACCTAACAAATTCTTATTTTTAGGGATCTTGTCTATTGTGATAAATGCCTTTTGAAACAGGTCATGATGCTTGATGTGGAGATGGAACACATGTATCTTATGTCCAAATAACTCCTAGGAAACCTTTCAAACATTCCCTGATAGATGGCATCCTACCCATGGCTCGAATTTGTCACATTGTTAGATTTTGTAGCGCATATGACAACATGCACTGTGAACTTTCCTGTAAGTGATGATTTTGTCTTTTCTCCCAAAATACAAACTAGGTCAGGCAAAGGTTTTTTCTATAACTCAAAAACAATATGTTTATCATCCACACAAAATCTCATAGGAACCCAGAAGGGAATTCAAAAGTTACAAACAAACAATCCTTTGTTGTGTACTAATTTCTTACAAATTGTCCTAAATTACCAGTTCGTAGCGCCGACGTTGTGAACTTTCTTGTTGCAGAATGTTTCACTTTGCCAATTTTTTAACACCTCCAAAAACTATCTCAAGTGTCCCAAAATGTTGTAAAATTTATAATCTTAATAATCTTGATTAAAAGAAAGTACTCAATCAGAGAGTCATGGTTTGCAAAACATAACAATAACCAAAATGTGTAAAATGTATGAAACATGAACTTGACCAAAATTGACGCTGATTATGAAGGTTCAAAATCTTCATTTTTTAATCTTGGAGCTTCTCCAGGTGGAAAACTTGGGCAACATGTCTAGGTCTCTCTTGGCCAGCTCTGGATGCCCCCTCTTCATCTTTTGAAAGAAATTGATGTAGCCTTCTCTCTGAAAGGCCTATCTGGTCAAAGGTTCATAATCAATCAATTGCATGTAATAGGGTTATTTTCTTACTATTTTACCTCCCTTATGAGTCTTCTTGTGTTTTGGGTTGGACATAACTGTTGTTTGAAGACAACCTTTCTCTAATAACCAATGACTGCTAGATGTGTGAAACAGGGAATATAGAAGATCAAGGTTTTTATGAAAAAAATTTCTCCAATAGGCTAACCTTGTATAGAGCTTCTACAGACATCAATTTAGACACATCTAGGAATAAGACAACGAATTCTTGAAAAGAAAAATCTAAGAAAAATCCATTGAAAACTATAACGAAATGAGACACAGATAAGACTCTACAAAACAGGTTTTTATCAGCATAAAAAATGGATTAACAACATCACTACACCTACAACTTTAAGTATTCTCCCACAAATCATCAATTGTGCACTACAAAATGGATAGGGATATAATTAACTTTGTTAAGGTTTTTGTTTTAGAAAGATGTAGAGAACAAGGTTTTAACAATGCTGGAACTGAGATTTCACAGTGCAGTTCACAACACCATGTTCGCCAGTGCTAGGTGAAAATGATGGGAGCAAGTAAATTTTGAGGAGGAAAAATAAAGGAGGTCAAAAGGTGGTCAGTTTTAATATGCACAAATCACAACATCTTTTAAGTTAATTTTGCAAAATGATAGCAAGGCAGTGACAGTTCATAACGCCAAAAGGAAAAACAACCAAAACCTCTTTCTCGACCTTCAAACAGGATGAAAAATATCATGGATTACTTGGTGGTCCTGAGTTTGATTATGGTGTATTTGAAATTGCCCAAGGGTGTCTACAAGTATTCCAACCTCCAACTCCTCTTCAACTAGTCTACAGTGCTAGCTCGCAACGCCTGTCTACCAGTTCGCAATGCCTAATTCAAACAAGATTTTCATACTTCGAGGAATTTGTTATGAGATCTATGACATAATCCCTGAAAATTTGGTTAAAGATGGTGTTGAAAACAATGAAATCTCCTTTTTCATGATTCATTAATTACAATTATAATAATTGAATGCTTGAGGTATTTATGAGTACATTGTGAACTCTCCTAGTGAGTTGGAAACACGTGCAATTGTCTTTAAATTGACATTTAAGCATATGGATGATGAAAAAGAGAACCTTTTGTAAAAATGAGAGGTGACATGTTAAGGTAATGATGTAAGGATCGAATGTGTGACTCAAAAAACAAAACCAAAGTGATTATTTTTTACCCCTACAATTTTATGTGCTAACATCTAGCTCCACAAGGTATGGCATGCTCCCTATGAGTTGCCAAGAACATGCAGTTCCAGTGCCTTATCCATTCCATATCTACAATATGTACTTTGGCTATGCCTTGAGAGAATCTATGATCATTTATTGAAAACTGGAAAAAAAAACACTCACTACAAACCAAAAACTTGCATAGCAAGCTTATTTATATACACAATCCTACTCTAAACTACCCAGTTGAATAACTATGCTCAATTAAAGTCATGCTTCCAATGCAGCTAGGTGAATATAGAACTAATGAAAATCATTCATTCCATGCAACTATTCGAAAGAATCTTCAAGTGATATGAAGCTTGCAACAATAGGTTAATAAGCAACAGATACTTACAACTATGATCTGAAATCATACCAACAACTGGATCATAAGAAACCTTTGAAAATTATAACTCTATGTAAAAATCCACAGGATCATGAAACTTATGACAAGACATTTCTAGTTGGTTAAGAAAAGCATTTTTATCCTCTATGAAGGCTGATTCATCAATAAAATGATGGCCCTCATATACTTCATAGCTACTCATATGTTGTTTGATGTCTTTTGAAAGTGAAGGTACATAAATGATAGACATTTCCTCGTTCATCCTTGGAATTTTTTGCTCAACAATAGGTGATAAAGAGAATTCCAACTGTTGTTGCCATTCTTCTTTATCTTCTTCACTATCATATACTAGTTGGCTGCTAATAAGATTTGTATGTGCTTTAGTAAATATCTTCTCTTCATCATCAGAATATTCATCAAGGATAGATTGATCTTTGTCAACATTTGGGAGAACAGTATCATCATAGGAATGAGTTTTATAGACATATGTTACAAGGACAGATGCATCTACTACATTGATGCCATTTTATTTATCATAAGAGTATTCAACAAAATTTACTTTCAACAATGGAAAACTAGGAAAGGAAAGATATGATTTTTCCTTGATTTATTCAATAGAAACATATATTTCATCCTTATAAACTGAGGAAACACTTACTATATGTTGAATATACTTTTCAAACTCCTCACAACAATTCTCAAATAGAAATTCAACTGAAAAATACCTTTTATAGTGCTCCTGAGAAGCTTAGTGAAATTCCTTCAATGATGAAATAATAGAATGAGGTAGTGAGAAATACCATTGACGTGCATCACCATCTAATGAATGCATGCACATTTTCATAAATACATACTCATGAAAAAAATCCAATTGATGCATGCATTGATGAAACTTAAAGACATGTTGTGCAATATCATCCTCCATCCTTTCTCTAAATATAGGAAGAAAATATCCCCATTCTGGCAGATGAGGTACTGGATGTGGGAAACAAAGAATTGTAGAAAAGTCAAGAGGTCCAAACCTTCGAGCCAAAAAAGAAACAAATGGCTTTGACATCCTGAAATGGTGGAGTCACCACTGGACCTATCCTTCATGGAGTCGCTAGGTGCACTAAGCAGTCTATATGTTTACTGGTCTCTGTACACCATTAAAACTAGTAGTATCCTTGTCGTACAACCTAGGGAAATGTCTTCAATCCATTCCCTCACAATGGGGCCAAAAATTTTAGCACTAGAGGTCATACCTATATTGTTGTAGGTGTAAGACTAGTACCCATCATAATGTAAATAATATAATCAAGTTTATGGTTGGTGGATCAATAATAAAGATAAAGAAACAGGGAAACAAACTATCTGTAGAGGCATTCCATTAGGCATGTAGTCATAATATCCTGCAGATTGAAGGAATTTGAGTTGCACATCATTTTTTTTTAATATACTATCAGGTAGAAGAAAGGAGAGGAAAAAACATAAATAAGAATGTTCACAAAACAAATATCCTCTTTCTCGAATGGACTGAAGAATACTTGAACAAAACAATAATTAACAGGCAATCACTGCAAATCATTTGCAACTCATGAATATCCTAATCAGAGGAAACCATAATCTTCATAGTCTACAATTTTATTCTAGTGAGATGAAGGAGAAATAAAGACAAATAATTTTTTTTGATAAGACAACTCTCATGAATCATCAATTGAAGAAATGTATTAACAATAACATGCCCTCGAGCTTACAACCATACACACAAAGTTTGACTTGCAAAACCCCCCTCTCTTGGATCATGAATCCAACTCTATCCTTATCAAAAACCACTTTCATATATAGTGAATGATCTTTATATACCCTAAGGAGGTCGAAACCAAGGAGCTATATAGGATCCTCCTCCATTTAGGAGTCTTGTTACAAAAGATTCCAACAAAAGCCTAACAAATTCTTATTTTTAGGGATCTTGTCTATTGTAATAAATGTCTTTTGAAACATGTCATTCTTCTTGATATCGAGATGGAACACATATATCTCATGTCCAAATAAATCCTAGGAGACCCTTTGAACCTTCCCTGATAGTTGGCATCATTCCCATGGCTTACATTTGTCAGACTGTTAGAATTTGTAGTGCTTATGACAACATGCATTGTGAACTTTCTTGTAGGTGATGATTTTGTCTTTTCTCTAAAAATATACACTGGGTCGGGCTGATGTTTTGTTAGCAAGTCAACAACACTATGTTTTTCCTCCACACCAAATTTCATAGGAACCCAGATGGGAAATAATATGTTACAAGAAAATCAATCCTCTTTTGTGTGCTAATTGCTTACAAACTGTCATAAATTACTAGTTTGCAGTGCCGACGTTGTGAACTTTCCTGTAGCATCCTATTTCACTTTTCCAATGTTTTAACACCTCCCAAACTATCTCAAGTGTCCCAAAGTTTTTAAAAATTTCTAATATTAATAATATTGATTAAAAGAAACCACCCAATCAGATAATCATGGTTTGCAAAACATATCAATAACCAAAATGTGTAAAATGTATGAAATGGGAACTCGACCAAAATTGATGTTGATTATCGAGGTTCAACATATTCATTTTTTAATCCTAGAGCTTATCCTTGTGGAAACCTTGGCTAGCATGTCTAGTTTTCTCTTGTCCAACTTTGGATGGCCCCTCTGCACCTTTTGACAGAAATTGATGTAGCCTACTCTCTAAAAGGTATCTCTGATCAAAGGTTCATAATCAAACAATTGCATGTCATAGGGCTCTATTCTTACTATTTCACCTCCCTTATGAGTCTTCTTGTGCTATGGGTTTTCCATAACTATTGTTTGAACACAACCTTTCTATAATATTTAATGACTGCTAGATGTGTGAAACAAGGAATATAGAAGATTAGGGTTTTTATGACAAAAATTTCTCCAATAGGATAACCTTGTATAGATATTCTATAGACTTCACTTTATACAAATCCATGAATGAGAAAGGGAATTCTTCAAAAGTAAAAGCTAAGGAAAATCCACTAAAATTTATAACTAAAGGAGACACAGATAAGACTCTGCAAAACATGTTTTTATCAGTATAAAAAATGGATTAACAACATCACTACATCTGCAACTTTAAGTCAGCTCCCACAGATGATCAACTATGCACTAAAAAATGGATAGGGATATATTTAAATTTGTTAAGGTTGCAGTTTTAGAAAGATGCAGAGGATGTGGTTTTAACAATGCTGGAACAAAGGGTTCACAACATAGTTCGCAACACCCTATTCGCCAACGCTAGGTGAAAATGTTGGGAGCAAGTAATTATTGAGTAGGAGAAAAATTGAAGGAGGTCAGAAGGTGGTCAGGTTTAATAGGAACAATTTAGATCATCTTTTAAGTGAATTTTTCAAACTCATAGCAAGGCAGTGATAGTTCACAACACCAAAAGGAAAAATAAGGAAAAACCCTTTTTCGACCTTCAAACAAGATGAAAACTCTCATGGAGTACCTGGTGGTCCTATGTTTGATGTTGGTGTCTTTGAAATTTCACAAGGTTGTGTGAAAGTAGTTGAACCTCCAACTCTCCTCTTCATCCAGTCCAAAATGCTAGTTTGCAATGCATGCCTACCAGTTCACAACGCTTGATTCAAACAAGATTTGCATACTTCCAGGAAATTGTTATGAGATCTATGACATAATCCATGAAAATTTGGTTAAAGATGGTGTTGAAAACAATGCAATATCCTTTTTCATGATTCTTTAAATTCAATGATAAAAATTGAATGTGTGAGGTACTTATGAGTATGTTGCGAACTCTCCTAGTGAGTTGGAAGAACATACAATTGTCTTTAACTTGACATTTAAACAGATGGATGATGAAAAAAAGAACCTTTTGTACAACTGAGAGGTGACATGTCAAGGTAATGATGTAAGGATCAAAGGTGTGACTCAAAAAAACAAAACCAAAGTGATTCATTTTTACCCCTACAATATTTTGTGCTAATAGGTTGGTACATAGGTAAGAGAACCTCCCACTTTTTGTGGATTAAATGATTTAGAAGATTTTTTTATGAAATATGAGGTAGAAATTATGAAAAACTAGAGATTTCCAGCACTAGTTATTACTTTAAAATCTACACCTGTAATATGTTGGGGAACACACAAGGGAAATATCAACAATTGGTTCCAGTGCAAAAGGTTATTGTGCATAAGATTTGGCACAGAGGAGGAACACAAATAAGAGGAGAAATATGAAGGATTTGGAGAACCCCAAGATCATGTAGAGAAGTGCATAGTTCAATGGAGATTAGTACCACAAGAAGAATGACCAAACCATTTTGTTGACACACTAAAAGGAATTTCAAAGAACTGGTACACAGAACATGAACAATGTAGAGAAACTACCTACTGGGAAGAAATACAATAGAGCTTTATAGTTACATTTTACTTTTAGCATGACATTCCATATATTGATACAACGATGAAAGTGGTAAGAGATAGGATATTTGAAGGACCGGAGTTTGAAATAATTCCATTATATCATAGCCAGGCTAGTCACATAATCAAACAATTGCTACACTGTTATCATGTAGCAGAAGCCGAAGAACCTGAAGAAGATAATTCGCGCAACATCTAGATCCTAGAAGTAGAAGGTGAAATGGAAGTAGAATGTCCCAATATGGACTCATAAGATTATGCTGCACCTTTAAATATTAATAATTGTCAACATTGGAACTACAGATAACCCAAATATGGATAGTATTGCAGATTATTTGGATCATCAGATAGTAGAAGGGATTACAGAATTATTGCACGATTACAGTGACTTATTTCAAGCAACATTTTCAGAGATGAAGGGGCTATAAGGAAAGCTAGGATAGATGAAAATACCATTGAAACTACGAAGCAAGACCTATCATACAGAGGCCATACAAATTGAATACACTATACAAAGATAAGGTAAAGGTAGAAATTGACAAGATTCTAGAAGCTTGTGTTATAGAGCCTGCAAAAGAGTTATAATGGATCAGTCCCATGTTAGTGCAAGAAAATAATCAAGGAGGGATCAGGATTTTTGTATATTTTATAAAGTTGAATGATGTGTGATTACATGATACCTTTCCTACCCCTTTTACAGACGAAGTTTTGGAGAACGTAGGGGGTCAAGAAGCTTATTCATTTATATATGTATTTTTAGGTTAACATCATATAAGGATTACCCCATAAGATAGACAGAAGACAAAATTTGCTACAGAGTGGGGCTAATTTCAGTATACAATTATGCCATTTGGATTGAAGAATGCACCAACCATTTTTTCAAGGGTAGTAGTAGTAGCTTTTAAGGAATTTATTCACAAGTTTTTGGAGGTTTACTTGGATGAATGGACATTGTTCAATTTGTTGAAAGAACATGTTGAAGTATTAAGTTTGATGTTGGATAGAAGTAGACAGTTTTATATCTCATTAAATATTAAGAAGTGTGTTTTCAGCACACCTTTTGGCATTTTTTTAGGGCATGTGGTGTGTAAACAAGGTCTACTAGTTGATCCTACCAAAATTGTTGTCATAGTTAACTTACCACCACAAAAGTTAGTGTGCAAGATGAAGAGTACATTGGGACATATAGGGTATTACATAAAATTCATTAGGGGGTATGTACAAAGCACAATGCTAATGGAGAAATTGTTTAAGAAAGATACCAAGTACCAGTGGAATGATGAATGCTAGAAGAGTTTGGATACTTTGAAGGAAAAAATGGTTATTGCGCTGATTTTAGTATTTACAGATTGGGATAAATAATTTCATGTGCATGTAGATGCATCTATAGTTGCATTAGGAGAAGTATTAACCCAACCAAGAGAAAGTGATATAGATCACCCAATTTCATTTGCAAGCAAAATGTTGTTAGATTCAGAGTAGAACTACAACACTACATAAACATAAGTATTATCAATGGTGTATTCTTTGTAGAAATGCATACATTACTTGTTGGAACAACACTTTAATATGTTTTTAGATCATTTAACACTAATACACTTATGTTATCACTGAAATTTCATCCACAACATTGCATGCAAATGGTTACATAAATACAACAATTAGTTCACCTGCAACACCAAAATGCATTTCAAAGGGAAAAAACTATACAATTGGGCAAAAATTGAAATGTGCAAACTCACTAAAGGAAGCATGTGCATAGTGCGTGGGAAAACAAATATTGTAGAGCACATAATGTGCCAAATGCGTGACTATGTACGATAAAATCCACACACTCCTATGAACAACGCATTTATGGTTCTTATTGGCCCCCCAACCCCTTATGGAACAACTCCCAACTTGTTTTGAACTCCAAATATGAGCTAAATCTGAATGGGGGTTGGTCAAGGACCAAAGGGTGCCCTAAAGTGTCCCTTGTTCACACTAAGAACCAGTTGAATTTTTCCTTGAAGAAATGTTATAAATGGAGGACATGGGTTCACTAAGAAACCAATATCTTCATAGTATTGTTATGTTTCCTCACTCCTCCCTTGAGAATCCTTTTTTCTCCTTGGAGTATTCAAGAACCATTGCAATAGGCCATTCCACTCACCTCTTGAGGGAATAGGCATTGATTTTATTCATCATTTGCCATTGTTCTCCAATTGTAAGAAGAGCTCTCCATTAGGGAACTCAAGAGCCCTCCCAAGGAGGAAGAGGGGACCCATAAGTCCTCATTTTTCTCTATGATGTTTTGCCAACTAATATAGTTATTCATTGGTAGCATAATCTTGGTAATTGGTTGATTTTTTATGGTTCTAATTTTCTTATGCATTATAGTTTTTATTTTTTTAGTGTTACACATTATTTTGGTCACTCTGGTGATGTCTCTATAGTTATTTGTTTAGGCTCTCATAAGGACCTTTTTCCTGAGAAAAGTGATTGTTGTATTCTTCCACAAAACATATCTTTAAGATGAGTTTGCAGGCTGACTATGTTGTAGGGTGCGAGAATCTTGATTCTTGCAAGCAACCCTATACCTAGCCTATGAGTTGCTTGCAGTCTGCTCTATAAGTAGGGTGTGAACCTATTTTAAATCTTAAAAGGAAGAGGAAGTTACGAAGGTTCTATAAGAGGAGCTTCTAGAAAATGAGTTGGCATTTGCATGGTTGGCATCCTACTGACTTCTCAAATTTAGTGGGATCATCCTCATCCATTTAACCATCTCTCCTTCTCCTATATAATGAAGGGTTTCTCAAGGAAGGGGTTAAGCAAGATTGGATGGAGAATTGATGAAAGAATTGTGTGAAGAACCCTATTTGGATTGAAACTTGAGGCCTCCATTTGTCCATAAAGCCATACTGGACCTTCTTCATGCAAGTGTAGAGAAAGTGTGTGTGTTGGAACCAAGGACCCCTGAGAGGAAGCTTGCAAAATCAAGGCAATCTGGTTGTATATTCTACTTTCATTTAATATAATATAGTGGGATGTCCCTTTCCCATAAAACCACTCTTATTTTATTACATGACTCCTTGATCACATGTTTAAGTCTTCATTGAATGTATTATTGTTGCTTTCACCTTGGTCGATTTGTGTCGTTGTATATCTGATATCACAAGGCTACCAAAGAGAAGCAGGGACAACAAAGACATAAGGAAGTGATATCTAAAGGTATGTCACTTATTCCTTCTCCAATGACAAATTCAATGATTGTAACTTAGGGTAACTGTCATGTCCTATCCTATTTTGTTCTAGATCCAGGTGGATCTAGGGAGATTTGTTAATGTATGCATATACTGATTTATCCTATAACAAAATTGGCGACTCCACTGGGGAAGCAACTCATTTTTGTTGTCTTTTGTTGGCCATTTTCTCTTGGTCTACCTATTTCATTGCCAACTAGTCTCTGAGTCTGTAGGAGACCCTTATAGACTCTTTGGACCTAGAAGTTCACTCAAAAGTTTTGTCCCTTTTCCAAATTTTCATAATTTACACCCCTTCTTGCATTGTAACTCTTTATAGCCTGTGAGAAGCATTCATTCTCGCACCCTACTATTCATTCCAGTGCAACCTTCTCACACCCTGCCAATGTCCAGACTGTGAGAATGCCTCATTCTCGCACTGTATCCCACTACTAGGTTGCGAACCCATTTGTAAAAGTTTTGGATCAGGTCTTCTTTTTCTTTTTGATGCCCAGATTTGTTTGTTCATCTCAGAAGAACTTTTTTTTCTAGTGTTTGACTATTTCTTGACTTCAAATCTTGCGGTCGATTACTTTTTGAAGATCGAAAACTCTTCTTAATATTTTTTCCCAGTTTTCACTTCTCGAATTTTTACCTACGAGGGTATAATCTCAGATTCTAAGATCTAAGTGCTTGTTTGGTCAAAAGTATTTGATCGAATTAAAAGTTGGGATTATTATTTCCTTAGATTGCTTGTTGCTTGGAAAAGTTCTTTGTCCATATACATTTGAAGAGACTTTTTCTTGTCGATTTTTATGTTTATCTCCATTGAAATATTTGATTTGGGCATTTATTGAGTATTGTTTTTTCTTTGGTTGCTTACCTTTTCTCAGTTCCATCCCTACTTTTGGTTTCTGAAAAAAAAAATTTAAAGTCTTGTTCTTTTAAGCAATCATTCAGAAAATATTGGAGCTAGAACATTGAAAGAGAACGAATAGTGAATTTACGTTATCCATGATTGTTTGGCCTTACATTTGAAAAGAGAATTGTACATCATATTTTGCATTGTTCTAGAAAAAATCCTTTCTCCCTGCTGTAGATAGAATTCATTGAAAAAAAGTTTGAAACATTCATTTCTATTTATGCACTATTGGGTCTAAGTCTTACACAACACCGGTTTCATTTCCGTCTCCCTCTTGAGTAACAACAACCTTTAATAATATTGCACAATTTTTAAAATTGAACTAGTAACGTTTTCTAGGGCTCTTTTGCACCAACATTAGCTAGGTTAGAGCTTTGGAATAGACAGTGAGACACACTCTCCAAAGCAAAAAACAAATATAGGGAGTGTCAAATTCCATTTGTAGCATTTTTTCCTGGGAAGCCCTTCTCACACAAGGGTCAAACCTGAGGTCGCATTGAGATTGAAAAAGTTACTCACCCTGCTTTGTTGATCTTGGTGTAGATATTGCACGTATTACGGGGGTCACTTGAAGGTATACCCACAATGATGAGTGGAAGTCTCTCAATTTGATTTTGGGCTAGATACCCTGCCCTTGCATGTGGATTGGTTAGAGTCTTACACAAGGTGACTATGGAGGGGTAAGTCTTCACAATACCTAGAATCGACACTGGCCAGACTCACTCGGGCTCCTTGGAGGGTATACCCACGATTATGTGTGGGAGCTTGCACCAAATGTTGGCCAGACTCACTCAGGCTCCTTGGAGGGTATACTCACGATTATGTGTGGGATCTTGCACCAGAGTGTAAGTCCGTTAAGCAGGTCGTCAATGTAAATTTTCCAACCTAGCCCAGCCCCTTCTTTTCTCGACGTCATGACGTTGGATTTCATCACCAACTAGTGACTTCAGAATTGGAAGGTCTTGTTTGCTTGGTTTTGGTTCCTATATTTTACTAGCGTGTGTTGTTTTTTTGCTTAAGTTGGCCATAGAATTTATTTCATAATATTTTAACTCGATCACAATTGACCCTTTACGCCATTCATGTAGAATTCAAGGACTACCCCCAGAAGATCTCAAAGGTTCTCAACCCTTTCCTACCAACTCACCGAAGGGCTCTCCTCAACAGAGTGAAGTCCAATACATTGTCACTCCACAAGTGGAAAGAACTAACTCTTTAGAATGGTTCTGAATTACCAATTCTCGAGAGGACTTCCAACTTCCTCCCGACTCTGTGAGACATATTGTTCGAGTGAACTCTTATAGAGAAATAGTTGTTGAGTCTTCTGGATTACCAATTGGAACATTCACAGGACCTAAGGGTCAATATCACACCTGAGCCGCCCAAAACATTCGATCCAGACGCAATACCTTTTACTACTGCCTATTATTTTCTTGGTTCAGATGCTCTGCCAGCCGACCACGTCTTGACTATTCTCCTACAAACAGTCCATTACACAATGGTCCCAGATACTATGAGTCATAAAATCGAGATTACGGTGACTATCCAAGCTCCCATTGGCACACTACTTTCTCCTAGATTCACCTGAACTCTTCCCCCCGGATATCATGCATTGAATGCTTCTATTCTCGCTCCTACACAAAACCCATCCAGGATTCCTTGCATCTCCATTCCTTATGGGAACCATCTCATTCCTGGTTTTATTCTAACAGTTCCTCGACCCCCTTCCAGAGGGCCTCTTCCATCCCCTATCGAAGGCACCGACCCTAGTGGCACCATCCCATCTTTCACACCTAATTAACAGATTCTTGTTGGTGGAAAGTTTCACCAAGGAGGTCAAACCCAATTCCCTTTTGTAGGACAAATCCCAATTGGGATGCAACCCCTGATTGGAGGGAAACTCCCACCTACCCCACCCTATGGACAAAACATACCTCCATCCTTGGCCAAGTATTGGAACCATCTTATCCAAAACAATCCTCACTCGACTAGGGGGCAACAGCCTCAAGCTAGCTCCTTCATACCCGCTAGTACAGGAAAACCATATTCGGGTACGTCCAATCCTATTTGGGGCTCGAATGCTCAACCCCATGCCCCTGTTCAAGGGAACAACCCCAACCAATAAAACCCTATAAACTACCTGCCTCCACACCAACAATCGAATCTACCCAGATCTTCGCATTATATGGAAACTGCTTATGGTCCTACTGGTATACCTATGGGGCTCCCTCCCCAAATTCACCAGTATCCACACGTGAATAGACAGTTACCCTTCTTAGCCACCCTGGACCTCCATGATCTATTGATAATTTTAAATGATCCAATCCGTCACTCTCCTCAATGGCTCACAATACCCATCAAACTACCATCCGAAATCCCTAAATTTGATGGTAAACTAGGAGAGGACCCAAACAATCATGTAATGAATTTTCACCTTTGGTGTTCATCCAACTCTTTTATGGATGACTCCATTTGTTTACGCCTTTTTCAGTGAATTCTAACAGGTTCTGCCATGAAGTGGTATATAGAATTACCATGAGGATTCTTCACCAACTTCAACACCCTCACTATGGATTTCCTCACCCACTACCAGTTACCGATCCATTACGAAATAGGCAAAAAAATTTTGAGTTCTTTCAAACAAATCAAAGCCACTCATATCTCTAATCACATTCATGAGTGGCGACGGAGATGACATCTCATCAAACTCAAACTTCAGATTAGTTACTGGAAGAGTGGTTCATGAAGTCATTCGCTCGTGACATCGCTCGTGACATTACCATGGGTGGAGTTGTCACATAAGAACAGGAGATCAGTTGTGCTCAATACCTTGACCTCGTTTACTCACAAATGGGTACTCTTTACGATTTACTCCTTGACGCACCTCGTCCTTCTACTACTGCTACTTCAACTACTCTTGTTGCTTCTCATGCAGTTGACGGTGTGATTGGCACTTTCCATGCCCAACCCCATTTTGCACAAGCCTCTAGCAACAACCCCAAATCCGTTGCTTCTAATATTCAAAATGCTCTGTCTCCTACCCCTCCCGCCAGCAAGACTTCTGAGGTGAACTCTATTCAATCTACTCCCGCTGGAAAGAATAAATCCAACTATAAGAACAAGGAGGATAAAAATAATCCGCAATCTGAGAAGACCAAAACACAACCTTTTGACGATAAGGATAAGTGAAAACCCTGATACCCTTGTCTTATCTGTGGTGATGATCACTACACTAAGGATTGTCCAAGACGATCCAAGGTTACTAGGTTCCCTCAAGGGACCCCGAAACCACCTACTCTGGCCGTGTTGTCACAACCCTTCCCTTCTCAACAATAGGCCCAATTGATCATTCATGACAAACCTTCTGCCTCCACTACATTCTATGTATTAATGTGTACAGGTGATTCAAAGAAGAATGACATCACACTTACCACTCGAGCCAAAGATTATTCTTCCTCTAAAGAGAAGGTTTATGAAATACCTCCTTCATTGGTCCAACTATCTCCCACGACTCCACCTACCAATGGTCCTCTTCATCTTGAATGACTGAGCCTAGATACAGTTCTTCACCCTCCCCAAAAGGGTGTTGTCTGAAAGTATTATTTCAATCCTCATGCATGTGTTTCCCAGAACTACAATATTGTCGAAGATTTGGCCCAAGCACCATTTGCGATGTCATCCCTCGAAGTCCTTCAAAGTTTTCCTACACAACGGAAGGCACTGTTGAAAGATATTGGTGGAATCAACCCTACCGATAAAAATTTAATAATTTTTGACTTGGAATATCACATTCCAAGGTTACCCCCTAAACTTGCATTTCAAATACAAGTTATTGTCTCTGACAAGAACATTTGTAGAACAGTTGTTGGTGAGGGTGCCTCGACGTGTGTCATGTCTATTACCTACTGGAAAGCCATCATCTCCCCTCCCTTAACTGAATCCCACAACATGCTCAAAGCCTTCCATGGCTCTGGTTTTAAGCCTTACGATGTCCTCCCTTCGTTTCCTATTACGTTATAAGGCAAAACGGTCAATGCTGAGGTGGAGGTCTTTGACTCTCCTCTCGATTACAACCTTCTCCTTGGTCATAGCTGGATCAATTCCATGCGTGTAGTTGTGTCCACTCTTTTCCATGTTGTACATTTCCCACATCAAGGGAAAGTAATTATGGTAGACCAATTGGCCTTCTTTAACTCTGATGCACGTACCAGCAACATACCTTTCATTGCAAAAACACCCCCTGGATATGAGAATGTCGGTGTCGATATTCTTAAAGATTCCTCTTTGATGGGTACTTTCCCCATTCCACCACCTGATGTTCCACATCTGTTAGTTACCTCGATCAATATGATTTACACCTTTGTTCAAGAAACCCCTGCGTCTTACAACTCGTGGATAGTACCCAACCCCGGTGATCATCTTCGCTATGGCGACCAAATTCCTTTGAGTCCGGTCGAATCCGCTTATCAAGCCATTCAATCGACAACCCCACCAACTCCCTCTCTTGGTGATTTATCTCTGGATCCATTCTACATCATTTTTCCTACATACAAGATGATTATGTCTGTTATGTCCATGGAAGATACCCCTTGGGATGATGGACATCATTGTTTCATTCTCTTCCTAGAACAACACACCATTGAGAGTTACCAACGGATCTTGACCCCGTCGACTGTTGTCGTCATTTCTACCATTCCCGAGTCTACACACAATATGTTCTACGAAGTGAACTTAAGTAATATCTCACCCACCATACCCCTCGACATATCCATCAAACCTGGAGTTGTCGAAAATGTGGATATCGGAGCTTCGTGTTCCCATGACGAAGTTGTCACCTACAAGTTTCTTTTCCAAGAATTCCATGATGTCTTCTCATGGAGATATGGAGAAATGTTGGGTATTGACCCTGACATTGTTGTACCTGATATTAAGACATACACAAGTGCTAAGCTCGTCCAACAATGACTTCATCCGGTCCACCCACGTAAAGCAGCCGCTATCGAGCTTGAAGATGAGAAACTTCTCAATGCTGTCTTTATTTACCCTGTGGCTCTAATTGACTGGGTTTCCAATCTTGTTCCAGTTAACAAGAAACAAGGTACGATCCACATGTGCGTTGATTATAGGGACATTAATAAAGCTTGTCCTAAATACAAATTTCCTACCCCCTTCGTTGACCAGATCGTCGACAATTGTGCTGGAAGTGAAATCTTCTCTCTGATGGATGGTTTCTCTGGATATAATCAAATCAATATCATACCTGCAGACCAACACAAGACCACTTTTATTTGTCCTTGGGGCACTTTCACCTACCGAAAACTACCCTTCGGTTTAAAGAATGCTGACGCAACTTTTCAACATGCTATGTCTTATGCCTTTCATGATATAAAGCACATTGTGCAACCATATCTCGTTGACTTACCGACTCATTCCATGCGTCGTGTAGATCATCCAACACAACTCCGTGCCATTTTCCTTCGATGTCGGTTTTACCGTATACACTTAAATCCCCATAAATGTGTTTTTTGTGTAGAATATGGCCGACTTCTAGGATTTATTGTTTCACATCAAGGGATCAGGGTAGATCCTTTTAAGGTCGAGGTGATTCTCAATCTCCCTCCTCCTTCCTCACTTCACCAGCTACAAAGTTTGCAAGGGAAGGAAAACTTTCTATGTCTTTTCATCCCAAACTATGTTGAGTTAACTCTTGGCTTTACTCGACTGCTCAAGAAAGGTTCTGATTTTGTATAGAATACCACTGCCAACAAAGCTTTCAATGCTTTAAAACTGACTTTAACTCATACCCCACTACTTTTCCCACCCAATTACAGTCAAGATTATTTTGTGTATCTCACATCCTCAGACTCTACCATTGCTATGGTTCTAGTCCAGGAGGATGATTCTCATGATGAACATGTCATTTATTATTTGAGTCGGAGTGTCACGACTACCGAAACCAAGTATTTACATGTTGAAAAACTAGCCTTGGTCATTGTCCAAGCTGATCAACGTTTCCGACACTATATCCTTTTATGCAAGACTACTATGATTTCCAACTACAACCCTATGCATCACATTCTTACATGCCAATTGCTAAGGGGAAAATACTCCAAATGGATCATAATACTCCAGGAGTTTGACTTAGAATTCGAACGTGCTAAGTCCAAGAAATCCTTGGTGTTTGTCGAATTGATATGCGACCTTCCCTATTCTGAGATGGAAAATGTAGCAAAGGATTCATTGCCTGATGAATCTCTTTTTCTGATCAGTTCTAACAACCTTTGGTATGGGGATATCATCATATATCTCCAGACTCATACTTTCTGACTCGATTTGTCTATCATTGACCATCGTCGCATATGCTAGCAAGCCCGTCAGTATATTATCCTCGGTGATACTCTTTATTGTCGTGGGATTGACTCCATTTTTTGACACTGCCTTACATTTGACGAAGCCGAGAAATCCCTGAATGACTTACATTCTGGAGCATGTGGTGCTCACATGTTTGGGTATGCTACTGCCCAGAAGATCTTATGAGTTGGGTATTTTTGGCCTTATTTATTCAACGATTGTATTATTGTTGTCCAAAAATGCTACGCTTGCCAAACCTACAACAACAAAATACAATCACACCTTGCTCCTCTACACCCTGTAGTCTCCATTGGACCTTTTGCGAAATGGGATGTCGATTTCATGAAATGTCACCCTCACTCGGCTAGGGGGCATGGATACATTATTATAGTTGTAGATTATTTTATGAAATGGGCCGAGGTGATGCCGACATTCAACAATACCGAAAAGACTGTAGCACTATTCATATTCAATCACATCATTTCTCAGTTTGGTGTTCCTCAAGCTATCGTTACTGATCACAGTAGCCACTTAGAAACTTCATGATGTCAGAACTCACCGAAACATTGGGTCTTCTCCATGAAAACTCAACACCCTATTACCCACAAGACAAAGGCTAGGTTGAAGCAATAAACAAAGTCCTCATTACCATGATTCGACGAATGATAGGGATTCACAAAACGAGTTGGCACACGATGTTGTTTTCAGCATTGTGGGCTTATTGAACATCCGTCAAGTCTGCTACCAGGATTACACAATTTCAGTTAGTCTATGGTCTCGAAGCCATCTTGCTAATTGAATGTGAGATACCGTCTCTAAATCTAGCCATTAAACTTCTCCCGAACACTTCTTTTGAAGAAGAACGTTTGTTGTATCTTATGCAACTAGATGAAACCCATCATGATGTCACCCTAGTTATAGAAACCCAAAAGAAATGCATCAAAGCCCAATACGACAAGCATGTCAAGCCATGCATTTTCTCTGAAGGTGATCTAGTTCTCCTTTATGAATAAGATCGAGATTTGCTAGGAGCCAAAAAATTTGAGGCTATGTGACAGGGCCCTTATATCGTCAGACGGGTGTTGGAAAAAGGAGCCTACGAGTTAGTGGAATATGATGGTATCCCTTTGAGTGAACGCAGAAATGGGATTTACTTAAAGAAGTACTATGCTTAGATCATCTGTGCATGAGTGCTTGTATTTTATTGTATCATACTTTTTGTGTGTTACTTTAGTGTTCTTTTTGTTATTTGGTTTCTGCCCTCGACCGCTTACCTTGCATTGAACTTGGTTTCTAGATGTCAGAGTCTTCGCTACCCCACATTGGCTTCATCGATGGCACTAGTTGTAGTAC
>CBVK0100154536.1:0-27702 GCA_900067695.1 Picea abies
CCATCAAGACAATCTACGAGCTCAAGGGAATTGATGATGTGTTAAAAGGGTAGGGCAGGGCAATGACATGACCTTCTCAATCCATGTTCCTTAGGAAAAACTTCAACTCCATCAAGACAATCTACGAGCTCAAGGGAATTGATGATGTGTTAAAAGGGAAGGGCAAGGCAATGACATGACCTTCTCATCCCGCAGACTGGCAACAACATACATCACTATGAGTCACAGAGCACTTAGATGCATCCCAGTACAGGAGACACGAGGAAACCTCTTTACAACACACGTGAATTTCCCCTCCACCCTGCTCTCTATTAAATATGACTCATCTGAATTGTTGTGTACATGTGGTAAATATCACTCCATTAAGATTCCTCTGAAATTATTCATCCCCCTCGGCCTTGTGAGAATTGTTGATCATTTGGGTACTGCATTTCATCCCCTGGATTTGACATCGAAGAGGTGTCTTGCCACAACAATTCATCATTTGGAGATGTCCTTGCACTGCGGGGATCTGACGTTGAGCTCGCATGAATTAAATTCGGGAAGTGATGGGGTATTATTGGATTACGGGCACCCTACTTATACAGACACTACAACAATTTCCTCGGCCTGTCTTAGTTCTCATAACTCTAGTATCACTCATTTTGCAGAGAATCTGCCCTCAATATGTGGAGGAGAAGTCGCTCACCCTGCTATTGCATGGATTGCAAAGTGGAGAAGATGCAAGGGAAAATACAGACACAACAATCAGAGATCGAGGTTCTGCGACACTCAAATGCTCAGCTAGCCCAACAATTGCAGCAACAAGAGATCAAGAAAAATGAGGAATTGGCACTGGTTCTTTGAGTCGTTAATCGTCACTCGGCCCATATCCGGTCTCTTCATCATCGTGCTCAGAATCATCCTCCTGAAGACCATGCTCAACCACAACCTTTTCCATCATAAGGGTCAAATGTGTCTTGTGAAGTGATTCAACCACCTTTGCTCTAACTTATGCGTGAAGATCTGGAAGCGACTTCAAGAGAGGTGGACACATACCTTAAAATCCTTTAAGCACAGTTTTATGCAGTATAAAATTGTTAAGATGTTGTTAAGAATATAGGCAAGAAAGTGAATAACTAACAAGATTAAGAAGGAAAAGAACACTGGCGGAAAAGGCACTAAGCCAATTCAATTAATATGTACATCAATAATGTATATATAGTACATATACCACAATTTTCCTCTAATGGTATGACCGTTAGGGTAAGATAATGAAATGATATTAGAAAGTTTTCAACATCCCCCCTTAATCATCAGTTCGTTCTTGCCTAAAAAACCACCACTTCTTGACAACTAGTAATGTGTCAAGCGAATATTCAGAGGGCTTAAGATCCTCTCTGAACCCTGAAAAAATAGGAGAAGTTGATGTCTTATACTAAATTGGTGGTTTAAGGGTGACCACAAACTCATTTGGTGGTTTCGGGATGACCACAAATCAATCAGGTGGTTTAGGGATGACCACAAATCAAATGTCTAGCAGAATTTGATGTCTTCTACTAAATGACATGGTTTTAAGTTGACCATAAACTAACGAGAGCTCAAGGCTCAAAAATCTGAAAATGTAACAAAAAGAACTTCATGTCTTCTGCTCAATTGGTGGTTTTAAGCTGACCACAAACTATCAAGAGCTCAAGGCTCCAAAAACTATGAATGGTTTTAGGATTACCACAAACCATATCAACAACAATATGTTCAGGAATAAGACTGCATACCAGGAACTAGGTTGCATACTCAAGGCTCAAAAAACTACAAATGGTCTTAGGATTACCACAAACCATATCAACAACATTATGTTCAGGGACAAGACTGCATACCAGGAACTAGGTTGCATACTTGATCATCTGACTTGGAACCTGACTGAAAACGTTTGATGTTATTCTCCTCTGTCAGTGACAAGTGGTTCAAATTCCCTTGACCGTCATTCAAGTATGACCAAGAAGATATCCAACACCGGTATAAGCTACTGGAACAATGTGTACGCTTGCACAATTCATACACAGATGAAGATCGAAACATTGATCTATCATCTTATCATTATCAACTTCATTGAGTCCACTGATCTTGTTGTGAGCAGAC
Source organism: Picea abies (assembly GCA_900067695.1). Classification (NCBI taxonomy): domain Eukaryota; kingdom Viridiplantae; phylum Streptophyta; class Pinopsida; order Pinales; family Pinaceae; genus Picea; species Picea abies. Next base: position 2,119 of record CBVK0100154536.1, read on the forward strand.
TACATGCTTGTTTCCTATTTGATCATCTGTTCACATACTTTGGTCCCTCAATTTCCTATTTGATCATCTGTTCACATCCTTTGGTCCCTCAATTTGAGATTACTATCTCATATTTCCCCCCCTTAATCGAAGATTCAATGTCTCTGATACACCATCAAGCTACACAGTGATTCATGCCACAACTTGACACAACAACCTCTCTATGGACAAGAGGAATACAATTGCCTCACTAAACAGGACTTACTAAATAGAAAGGGATTACAACAACCATTTAAATCTCTAAAATCTGTAGACATTGGCTTGATCTCTTCTCTTCGTGCAAAAAAAACAAGCACCTTCAATGGCAGACTTCGACTTTGGCTTTCTTTGCTTTGTTGACTTTCTTTGATTTGCCCAACAAAGCAACAAGCGGCTCTTGCATGTCTCTTTAACATACATAGATGACTCCTTCACCATATCACCACCGAAACATCTCATTCCACGACTAGGATATCTCTTCATGGATGCTCACACTCAATATTTTCATTAGGGGTTCCCAAGCATTTGAGAGCAGCTGTGCATAGGATGTATGAAGAGGTGAAAGTCAAAATTAGAACTTCAGCAGGCATTTCTGAAAGTTTTAGAAGCGATATAGGGGTCAAGCAAGGTTGCCCATTGTCTCCTACCCTTTTTGGGTTATATATTGACAAGATTGAAGAGTGGTTAAATTCACAAGGGGGTGATGGTATCCATTTGGGCAAGTTCGTTATAAGGCTTCTTTTGTACGCGGATGACCTTATATTGATTGCTAAATCAACTCTTGGTTTGCAAGAGCACTTATGTTCCCTTGAGCAGTTTTGTAGAAGGGTGGGGATGCAAGTCAATATTAGCAAAACGAAAGTAGTGGTTTTCTCTAACAAAAGAAAACATAACCAGCATAAGTTCTACTTTGAAGGAAACATTCTGGAAGAAGTTGCAGACTACAAATACCTCGGAATTGACTTCAACAGAAATTTAAGTTGGGATGGTTGTAGAAAGAAAAGAACTTTAGGGGGTTGGAAAGCATTTTATTCTTTTCAAAACAGGTGTAGAGAGGCAGAGTTGTGAGACTGGAAAACCACTCTAACTCTTTTTGGGCTTCTAGTGATTCCGGTGATCCTCTACGGTTGTGAACTATGGGCCAATAGCACAACCGATATGCAGTGGAAACAAATTGAGAAAATTCAGAAGCGGTTGATTACAAACAAATTCAAAATTAAAAGTGCAGTTCCTTATGCTATCTTATTAAGTGAAACAGGGGCTGCCCCTATTGAAGCAATTGATATGGTGCGAGTCATAAGGTATTTGAAAAAAATTGAGCAAATGGAAGAGGGTAGATGGCCTAAGGTTGTGTTTAGTGATAGATTGTGCAAAAGAAAAAAGACTTGGATGCGGCAAAATAACAAATGGTTTAGTAAATGGGGCATTTGCTTGAGCATGTGTCCTACAAAGAGTAAGGAGATAAAAACTTTTGTCATGGATAAGTTCCACAAACGTACTTGGGAGAAAGAGCTAGGGAGAAAGAAGAAGTACTACATTGAAGAGTTTAACCCCACTCAGCAAAAGGCGTACATAGAGGCCAATATTTCTTGGATATCTAAAATTCTTATTGTTCAATTAAGGACTAACTCACATCAACTCCGTTGTGAAACAGGGTGCTGGAAAAGGCCAAAAGAAAGGTGGGAAAAAAGAGTAGAAAGGTGGGAAAAAAGAGTATGTATTTTGTGCTCATCCGGAAAAGTGGAAACAGAAAAACATTTCATTTTAGAATGTGAGGCCCTCAAAGACAGCAGGGAAAATTATGTAGGTATTTTGGCAGCTAATTCTTGGGATAATCTATTCAGCAAAGAGTTTGTTGAGAAGCTAGGAGTGATTATTGTAAAACTTCACAGGGAAAGGGCCAAATACAAAAGCCAGATGAAAAAACAATCTGTCCCATAGGCTATTTTTAGCCTCGTAGACGTTAAAAATACTTTCTTTCTTTCTTTCTTTCAACACCTTTGGCTTATTGTTAATAGCAATAATGAAAATGGTACCTTTACCATACAGCCTCCACTAGCGTTCAATTTCCATGAAGTTTTTCACGGGTCACTGCTCTCTTCGGATGAAAACGCCGTCTCTCCTTTGGACGAAGAGAATTTATTTCTTACTGAATCGTCCACAATTCTCATGCGGTTAGAAGATGCTCTCCCGGATTCCTTCAGGGTTTTGCTTCATTGAGTCAAACTGTCACACACTTGTCCAAATGGCTTGGGGGGGTCTTCATCAAAATTGCAGATCGATATCTCACACATTACTAGGTCCAAAGGACGGTTGGGGTCGCTTCTTTTAAACTGCAGGGCACACATAAAATTATTGATCACTTTACCAGATTCAACCTACCTTGAATGGGAATACACGCAGGTCGTGAGAACTCTGTGTTCAAACGACTATAAAGATCTTTCCTTTTCATTTATTTTGAGGGACAAGGGTTATTTTTCAGCCAAGAAATTCGGTCTGCCTCCACACCGCGTTTCGAACCCGGCTCATGTCTCGGTCCTTGAGCCCGACGCCTTGCAAGATGGAGGATGTGGTAAAAATCCGGCAGCGAGTATGCTCCCTCGCCAGGTACTCGTGCGGCGGCATCCTCCTCCTCCTCCTCGGCGGCCATGCCGACATCGACGGTAACGAGGTTCTGCTCTTTCTGGTGGTCGACTCCCAGTATTTTGCTCCAGTCCAGCACGTTAACGAGCGCCGATTGATGATGATGTCGGAGCCTGGCGTCCGACTCGGAATCTCCAAATCTCGGAATCATCCGCAGGCTGTCGTGGAATCCAGTGTTGTGTATGACAAATTGTCTGCGGTTACAATTATTATCTTTGTGATCTTGGACAGCTTCAAGATCGATTTCCTCGGTGTCGACAGGCCACAAGTCTTCTTCCCAGAGCTCGTTCACCTTGCTTGACGACGTCAGAGATGACGAACCGAACTATCAATGTGATTCGAACCAGTGACTAGCCGATTCTTGATCATGTGGGCGGTCAGCAGTTCGATCCTCGCCAACGCCAACCAAAATCCAACGTCTTATCATCCTAAATCTGATATTTTTTCTTGATTTTGATTTTCCGCGGAGGATTCTTCAACAGATCGTTTCCAGAGCCAAGCAAAGCAATGAGTGCCTTGGGCCTGCTTCCAATCCCCTCCCGGTTGCCGTCCGTGCCCATCTCTTCAGGCCTCCACAAAATTCACTAATAGCATAAGCCAGTAGCATTCTTGCAATTGCAGGTCGTTACAGGAATAAAATAATCAAGAAGATAAAATAACTATCAAAATAGAAAAGAGAAATAACATAGAATTCTTCTTCACTTTCATCATCTACCTACTATGTAAAAATTACCATGGTAGTACTAGACACTAAGAACTATAGTTTTCTGATAAACTATAAGGCTATAAGATCAATATCATGCTCTGATACTATTAAGATATTGTTAAGAATATAAGTAAGAGAGTGAATAACTAACAAGATCAAGAAGACAAAGAACATTACGAAAAAGGTACTAAACTAATTCAATTAATATGTACATTAATAATGTATATATAATACATATATCATAATTTTCTTCTAACGATATAACAATTAAAATAAAATAACAAACTGAGATTAAAAAGTTTTCAACAAAAACTTATTTTTGTTATTCTCTTATGTAAAAATCTATCCATAAAAACATGCTATTCTCTTTTGTAAAAATCTATCCATAAAAACATGCCTTAGCCTCAAGGTTTTTAAACCAAGTTTTATGACCAACCATAATATATGTAATGCTATGATTTTGCATCAAACCTCATGCCATTTTGACACTTTGTACTTTTGGGTTGTTTATGCTTGCACAGCCACCCTTTTAATAAAACTTATACCCATTTCTGTCCAAAAAAAAATAGAGATAGTGTACAAGATGTATTGTCATCTTATTCCTTTCATTAAATTTGAAGTGCATAATACCCATAAAGCTATTTATAAAAAAAAGCAATGTGTAATTATTTGCATGGAAATATTTTGCTTAATTTCTTGGCATTATGGGTCAAATATGTTAAGAATCTATACCATTAGCTTTATAGTAAAGGTGGTCACTTCTATGAGAGAAGATATGATGTCTCTTTTGATTGGAGCTCTGTCTAAAATATTGGAAAACACTCTTTATGTGTTCTATTATAACTATAAAATTTTATAAGATACAGTTTTGGCATGCTATTTATGGAATAAAGTTGGTGGCCATGACTTTGTGCGCACACCTATTTTTTCAAAAGGTGCTAAAACTTTCCAATGAATACAAAACTCATTAAAGTCACTGGTGACTCTATCAACTTTGTGTTTCTATGGGGCTCAAAAACTATATGTTGGAATGTTCACTATGGATACTAGAATATAACCCCATTCTTTGTAGATATTGTAACATTTTTACTTTCAATGAGTAATTGTTAAATGGAAAAGTGGAAATAGTGAAGGTCCAAAATCTCAAGGAAATATCCTTAATTTTTTTGTCCCTCTCATTTGCTCTTGTTTCCATGAGGAAGATTCACATCTTTTGAAATTACATAAGGTGACTTGCTAAACTAAATTATTGAAGGATAGATGCAGCAACATGAGAAAAATTCAACTTCTTAAAGGCATTGGGATGAAGAAAATCAAGCTATTGTGATTCAACAAAAGTTGTTTTAAGTGATGAACCTTGCCCAATTTGTCTAGAACTATACCAAAAAGATAATAAGTGAGATTTAATGTGCCAATGATTTGTATTACCCAATTACGGATAAAAAACTCATCGCAATATCCTCTCATATAGTTGTATAAACATGATCATTGTCCCAATTGGCTAAGTCCCGAAAAAATTCATATGTAATGAAACATTTTAATACTTACAGTGGTTTTGTATTGACATCTAATCATTGTAGTTAATGATGATTATGTTAGTTAAGAATCAAATGGGTGTTTTCCAAAGTGAGGACGGGCATTAACATTATCCTCATAGGGATGGACCTACCTTAAAAGTGTTAATTCCTCTTCTTATTGATTGATTTCCAATAAGTGACATCACTACAGGGAAAATACAGAAGCAAAAGAATTGAGCATTCACAATAGTATATAGAAGAAAAATAGCATTATCAGATGTAAAAGAGTTCCACATGACACATGCATATGCACCCAAGTTCAATCAGTGAATTTAGATAAAGAGACACCTGCTCTATCGATGTCCCCTATAGTGTTGAATATGTGCACAAACTTGCATAGAGTGGCATAGATCTCTACTAGAAAAGGTCTTTGTGGTAGATGAGTCTGTTGCGACATATTTCATGTATAAAGGAAAAAACAATAATTATAGAGATGCAATAATCTTAATCTCAAGGGGATGCATGAGGGAAAATCACTTCTATAATTTATTTAGCTCATGTTAGTCATGGTTGTGATGGGAGGATATGGACACATAGTTAAATATATATATCGAGTTTAGGAGTATTCATTTGTTGAAAAAAAATTGTAACCATGTTTGTCTCAGTAACTCATTATAAAATAAACATGGATTTAGGTAAGTCACAACAACATGTATAAATTAATGAAGCAATAATCTATGACTCATCAATGATATCCCAAAGACTTGAATTTTTTTCCAACACTAATATAGACATTTCAAATTATCTCCTTTGCTTAGTCCACAACCTCAAATAAATACCCCTTGTGGGTTTTCTTTCATTGATAATATACAACGCATTGTGAGGATTATGACCTCAATAGTTGACACCATCTCCTATACAATGCTTCATTATATACCAATGCAAGTTTATGCAATGATGGGTTCCTCGAGAAGCTACAAGATGTCCACTCAATAGATACAATCATGCTCTTCAATGTGTATTCAATAGAAGATATATTATAAGTAAATGAAGTTAGTTGCAAATTTTGTGGCCCCACGCTTGATCAACTCATTTGTCTCAGTGAATTTCCTTATTGTTGCTACATGATTACATATACACCTTGTTTTATGTTTAATTTTTTCAACATATTCTTTTATGCATATTGATTTCCTTTGATTCTAATACAAGGTCTATGTAATGTGTTGCATAAGGTGTCCATGTAAGGGTCTTATGTTACTCCATCAACACGTTGAAATATAATGAGCACTATTATACATTGTAATTGTGCAACATGCTCTTCTTAGTTCTCCACACCAAATCTTAAAAGGAGATCACAAAAAAGATAATTGGCATCTTTCACAAGGGAGAATGTATAATTGATTGGAGGAACATTTTCAAGAGACATAGTCCCATGGACTATTATATTTTATTGTATATTCTTGTGTATTTCACATATCTTTATGTGTTTTTCTTAATGCTTTCTATCAGAGAGGCTTCTCTCCTATCAACTATTGGACTTTGTTCAACATTATTTTGTGTTTCTTACTGAAGGGTTTCCTCTATAATTTGTAAAAGGATTGACAAATTGTAAACATGTCATTGGTTTCTCTTATATCCAATCCAAAAAGGCTCTCAAAGGTGGTGCACAAGAGAAATCGACATAAGATCCAACCAATAATAGCTACATGGAGCATATGACCCATATTATGCAAGAGATGGCCAAAACCTTCCAAGAGGTTCTCATACAATATTATCCTCAAGAATACACAGTGTCGTGAATTTCTTTCCAACTAGAAGCCAAGGTACAAATCCCTAGGTTTGATGGCGACGTCAATGGTGAGAAGTTAGTCTAGAGGCATACTTCAAGACTCGTCCTAAGAGTAATGATGTAATGAAGATCTAAACTACCACAATCCATGTGGAAGAAACTTCCCTAGATTGGTGGCATGATCACCAAAATTTGTTGGCAATCAAAGATTCAAGGCTAATCACTCATTGGTGATTTCAAATCTTTCATGCAAATAAGATTCTATCCTTGTGGGTATCATGTGAAACTATTGGAACAATGGCTTCAACCTAGTCAAATTCCAAAGAAATCAATCCAACAATACATTGATTTGTTAAACAAGCTTCATGTGAAACTAAAATTTAAGATAGAAAAGAGGTACTCACAATCAAGTTTCTTTCTTAGTATGAGAATTGAACTAGCTATGTTGGAGGTAGATTGTTTGGCCAAAGCATATAAAATAGAAATCATCACTGAAACCAATATTGGATCTAAGTTAATACGTTGGAACATTGCTTCTTGGCATCAGCTTTCACGCATGAACTGGTGGAGGAGAGGGAAGGAGTTCGAGTCACAGTGACCACCACAAACCTTTACCAGGTTACTCGGTTCAAAACAATTCAACTCAGTGAATATTGCACAAACTTTAGCCCGCAGGGGTGTAGACGGATTGGCAAGTGTTGTGTAAATGGAAGGAAAATTTTAAAAATGAGGTCTCATGTTCGATTCTCACCCCGATTTACTTGTGCTCCATTGTTGCGAGCTACGTGGATGCACCTGGGGTTATAGTGGTAGCTGATAGGGATCAACCCCGTGTCACGCGAGTATGAGAACCGCGCATTGTCGATTCCCCCAATACAAATATATATATATATATATATATATATATATATATATATATATATATATATATATATATATATATTGGATCTAAGTTTGTGGAGAAGAATTCCAACAATACTAGTGCATTTTCCTCAAACCCTTCCACCTCCAAGGATTTGTCCAACCCTAATGGAAAATCTATGGGTTTAGACATTTATATTCATTTTTTGGTAATGGAAAGCATTGTACCTATCATACAAGCTTTGATCGTTTCACTAATGAATGCATAGCTCTTCTTCAATTCAAATGATAGTTTAAGATTATCTTCATAGAACAACCGGAAGATATAAATACCCTCATAGAGAAATAACTTGAATGTATGTATATGTATGTGTGTGTATAAACATACATACATACATACATACATATACATATACATATATAGATTGGTTAGCAATCCAGTTGTTCCAATCCACAACTTATTATGATGGTCAGGGGCTATGTAGCTAGTTTGAAATAATCCATCTTCGTAAAATATTGCTTGGTTTCTCTCATCATTGATAATGGTATTCAGATGAACCTAGTAGCTTAAGATATTATTTCAAATTTATAACTTCCTACTATATCCCATCCTACTCCTTATCACCTTGGTTGGTTTAAGTATGTTGGGAATTCAACATTTGTTACATGAAATTCACTGGAAATATAATATCAAAGAGGATATAGTGGTAACAATTTCTTACATTTTGGGAATTGAAATCACATCCATATAACACATTTAGATGGAGTCATCCTATCAAGGTGGTGAATACCCCCTTCTCTCCTAAAGGTTGCGTGACCTCCCGGTCAGGATCTTTGATTCTGGAATCGAATGACTCTCTAAAACCTTGATGGTTTCGTTATGTATTAGACATAGGTCCTCTTGGCTCCCTGCACAGACTTCACGATACTCACAACCTTTCCTTTTGCGTTCTGTGAAATCTCAGAATTGGCGTTAGCGCCTTTTCTCTTGACCCCTCCTCAGATGTGACCTTGGGCGATGACCTCACGCCTACACGTGATTTCGGGCGCACTCAAGACTGGGTTGGGGTCAAACTTCTTTTTTCCTCGATATTCACCCTGAGCCTCCACATGTCTTTTCTCTGAAACCGTGGTCTCGATTTCGGCCTGCCCTCAACCTCGTAAAGGTCGAGCAATTTATGTCCCCGAAATGTGAGATGATCGTCAATCTCACGATCTTGACAGTGCTCTCGAATGGACGAACTAGATTTATTTCTTGGGATCAACGGTTTGGATCTCCTCCTCCCAGATCGACGGTTGTGGTCGATTCGAAATTCAGGACTTCAGAATTCTCGGATCTCAAACCTTAGTTTCCTTTGTAGGGCAGTCTTCTAGGGAAGAATATCTACTAACACATGTTCCCTTAAATCAACAACTATGATCTATGTAGGTCTCCGGACTTCGGGTTTCCCAAATCTCAAACTCCGCTTTCCTCCATACTCCAATATTCCGGAGTTAACGATCTGCAGACACCTGTCCTACTCAATCAACAGTGATGCTTCCACTTCGAGTGTTTGACCTTTCAACTCAGATCAACGGTCCTGTGTCCCTCCTCTCGATCAACGGTCGAGATCTCCTTCGGGTATTCGAATTTTTGAGATCTCAAATCTCAAACTTCGCCCTTTTCCAAATGGCTTTTATCCGAAGGTTGTTTATGCCACGTCTCTCTCAGATACGATGGCTATGAATCACTTCAGAACTTTACCCAGAGTCCACAGATTCACGCCATGTCTCCTCTAGATCTGTCGACCCATATTCACTTCGGGTCTTCAGTTCTTCGGGATTCGGCGATCTCAGTTCTCAAACTGAAATCCCACTACAATTTTCCCGGAGCTCGTGATTTGTTGCCAAGTGTCCACTTACAGATCGACAGCTCTCGGCTCTTTGTGCTTTAGGTGTTTCAACGCTTCACCTTTGCCTTCCTCCAGATCTCACAACCCACCGACACGTACCCTTCTGGATCTAACGGTCCAGATTATCTTCGGCTCTCCGGCTCTTCGCGCTTCGAGAATCTCAAGTTTCAAACTCGCTCTCTCCTGAGCTCATGATATCTAACGGCTCAAATTCACTTGGTTGATCTGACACCTGAGGTTCACTTTAGACGATCTGACGACTCAGGTTTTCTTCGGATGATCGAATGATTGAGATTTCACTTCAGCTTTCTAGCTCTTCGGGTTTCGAAAATATGAAGTCCCAAACCTTGATGAGTTCTCTCTCCTATGCGTGCAAAGCATTAAAGCTCGTGCACTTTGTTCTGATCAGATGACTGTTGATCCTTTGTGTTGTGATCCAACGGTCACTGTCGCTCCTCCTCCTGAGCTTCTGATTTCTTCCGACTTAGAATATTTTCTAAGTCTTCAAAGTTCTTCACCTTTGAACCTTCTTCAAATCCGTCTCTCAGACCTCGACTACACTTCTGAAAAATGCTATCCCTCCTGAGCTTGGCCTTCGTGAAGGTTTCAACTTCCCGTGCACTCCTTGCATTTCAAGGATTTTTGATAACTCGAATCTGAAGGATTTCTTGAAAATAAATTATTCTCACCCTCCTGGCATTCTCCTTTTGCTCGATGCACACCTTACAACCGATTCTTATGCAAGGTTTGAGTTCTTGCAAACGACTGTGCATGCCTTGCAGCAGTCACTTTGCACTCCTTGCAAAGGGAAAGTTCATGCTATCTCTTCTGAGCTTCGGAACCGAAAAAAATCCCGTCAACGCACTCCTTGCATTCTATGTGCACACCTTGCACTGATTCGATAGAAGAGAAACAATTGAAACTTATAATAACATTCATAGTTCCATCTACTCATAATGAAATTCATTCATTCATGAAAAACACAATAACAGGGAATTGCAAACAATGTCCACACCATGCATTGGGTCAATTTTCCTTTGTTATCTTCATTCAAAAGTAAAAATGGCTACAACTACAATCAAAACAACAACTAAATTCAGAACTCTCCTCCTAACTTGCAGCAGCCTCATTTGGGCGTACAAAACCCTTATTTATCTCAATGGGTTCTTAGGGTTCCCCCCGACTACTTGTCTACTCCAAAACCTAACCTAACAGCTATCTTAGTTCAGTCATATTCCAGAGCAGGAGTGGAAACTCCCACTTCGCTTGCGATCATTCAAGCATGCTTCAAAAAATTTCCTGGTGATGAGTTCAAACGTGCTTCAAAATATTCGTCGCAACTGCCAGCATTGAGATTCCGAAAAGATTCCCATGCGTTGAGTGGTCCTACTCTGCGTGCTTGCCAATGATGCTCTTGCATCATACTCCCCTTGACAAAAATTCATGGACTCCTATCCATGAGCTCCTGCACCAACTTTCCATGCTTCTGGATATCAGCTTCATTTTCCCAACTGGCATCTTCTATTGGGTGTCCCTTCCACTTGACTAGATATTCAAAATAGGTCTTCCTCCTGGTCTTTTTTCCAACCCTCTGATCAACGATCTTCTCCATCTATGGTTTTTCTGCTATAGGCATTTGTTTCTCCCACTAAATCTTCTCTTGATCTTCTGATCCCTCTGTGTCATATTTCCTATAAGGATACAGATCTGAAACGTTGAATATGGGTGATATGCCCACATCATCAGGCAGCTCAATCTCATAGGCGTTTGCATCAAACTTCCTCAATATCTTACAAGGTCCTATCTTCTTCATCTTTAACTTGTTATATGTTCCCCTATAGAACCTTTCTTTCCTGAGTTGTGCCAGAACCTGATCTCCTACTTCAAATTGAAGTTTTTTGTGATGGTGATCAACTCTGCACTTGTACTCTTGGTTAGAACTCTGCAACTATCCTCTGATCTGGCTATGGAGCTTCTGCATCTCTGCAGCAAAATATTCTGCTCCAACACTCCTGATCTCACTCTGTTCCAAGTCTCTTAACTTAGATACTCCCCTGGGTTGCATTCCATACAATACTTGGAATGGGCTCTTTCCAGTGCTCCTATTTGGTGAGTCATTGTATGTAAATTCTGCTTGTGGCAGAATCTGATCCCACTGATTATGATGCTCAGTGACCAAACTCCTCAATAAGTTTCCCAAACTTATGTTTACCACCTCAGTCTGCCCATCTATTTGAGGGTGATAAGATGAGTTGAAGGACAAATCTATCCCCAATTTCTTCCATAGCGTTCTTCAAAAGTGACCAACAAATTTAGTGTCCATGTTCGAGACAATGCTTCTAGGTAGGTCGTGAAGTCTCACAACTTCCTTGAAAAACAGATTTGCAATATGTGTTGCATCATTGGTCTTCTGGCATGGGATAAAGTGTGCCATCTTTGAAAATCTATCCACCACCACAAATATGGAATCAAATCCTCTTTTCGTTCTTGGAAGTCCCAACACAAAATCCATGCTTATTGCATCTGAAAACCTCTCTAGTATGGGCAATGGTTGATACAATCCAATGTTTTGTCTTTTTCCTTTTGCATGTTGGCAGATTCTACATCTATTCACAAAATTTATCACTTATGTTCTCATACCTGGCCAATAGTATGAACTGCTCAACTGTGCAAATGTCTTATCATGGGAGAAATGTCCAGCCAATCCTCCACTATGCTTTTCCTTCAAAAGGCTATCCCCCATTGAACATTTTGGTATGCACAATTGATTTCCCTTGAACAACAATCCCTCTTGAATCATATACTCTATCCGCTGGCTTCTATCTCTCAACACAGGATTTGCACATGCTTTGTATGCTTCCTTGAAATCTGTATCATCACAATACATGTCCTTAAGGTGTTCAAACCCCAAGGTCTTCACCTGAAATTCCTGCATAATAAAAAATCTCATGCTTAATGCATCAACAACTTTGTTAGCATTCCCAACAATATGTTTTATGAAAAAAGTACAATTATGCATAAACTCGACCCATTTTGCATGCCTTTGATTCAATTTTTCTTGTCTAGTTATGAATTGTAAAGCTTGGTTATCACTATATAAGACAAATTCTTGTGGGACAAGGTAATGTCTCCATTTCTTCAAGGCTTGAATTATGGCATAAAACTCATTATCATACGTGGAGTATTTTCTCTTGGTCTCATTCAGCTTCTCACTGAAATAGGAAACAAGTCTATTATCCTGACTCAAAACTTCTTTAATTGTAACTCCACTTATATCACATCTCACCTGAAATGTCTTTTCAAAATTTGGCAAGACCATAATTGGTCGTCCTGTTATTTTCTCCTTCAATATATTGAAGCTCCTCTCAGCTTCCTATGTCCATTTAAAATACTTGTTCTTCTTCTTCATTGTATCCATCATTGGTGCACAAATTTCATTGCAGTCTCTGATGAACTTCCTATAGAAACTTGTTAATCCATGGAAGCTCCTTACCTCACACATACTCTTTGGTGACGGTCATTCTTTGATTGCTTTCACCTTCTCTGGATCCATCTTCAGTCCATTTGAAGAGATCACAAAACCCAAGTAAATGAGTTATGTCTTTATAAAAGAGGACTTCTTCAAATTTATCAACAACTTCTCTTGTTGTAGTCTCCTCATCACTAGTGCCAGGTGCCTCAAATGCTCCTCTCTAGTCCTGCTAAAGATCAGTATATCATCCAAATATACAACCACAAATTTGCCAATGAAATCTTTCAGTATTTCATTCATCAGCCTCATAAGAGTACTCAGGGCATTTGTTAAGCCAAATGGCATAACAAGCCACTCATACAAACCTTCATTTGTCTTAAAGGTTGTCTTCCACTCATGACCTTCTCTCATTCTAATCTGGTGATATCCACTTTTCAAATCTATTTTAGAAAATAAATTTGCTCCACTTAAACATTCCATTAAATCATCCATTCTTGGTAAAGGAAATTTATACCTTATGGTGATCTTGTTAATGGCTCTTGAGTCTATACACATTCTCTATCATCCATCCTTATTTGGACTCAATATAGTTGGTACTGATCATGGACTCAAGCTCTCTCTGACCAAATCCTTGTCTAACAATTCCTGGACTTGGTTCTTCACTTCCTCATTCTCTCGAGGTCTCAATCTGTATGTTGCTTTGTTTGGAAGACTTGCTCCTGGTATCAATTCAATATGGTGGTTGATACTTCTGATGGGTGGCAATGAGTTAGGCAGCTCATCCACCACTAAGTCAGCAAAATTATCCAACAATTCCTAAACTTCTTTAGGCAAATCATCCATCAAAGTACTTGTAAGGATAACTCTGGGTTTCCTCACCACATCGAACTGTATCTCTTGTTCTTTCTTGACTTCTTTCAGGAGTTCCTTCTCGCTCATGAGAAGTATGCTTGTGTTGGCTTCCTCTTTCACTTTCTTCTCCTTTATTGGCAGCAACATGTGTGTTCTACCATTCTTCTCTAAGGTGTATGTATTCTTCCTCCCATCATGAATGACATTCCTGTCAAACTGCCATGGTCTTCCCAATAAAATATGGCATACATCCATGGGAATTACATCACATAGAATTTCATCTCTATATCCTCCTATCTTAAATTCAACCAAGCATTGTTTACTAACCATTACCTGGTGTCCTTTCTGCAGCCATGAGACTTTGTATAGCTTCAGATGTGCAGTTGTCTCCAGCTCCAATTTCTCCACCATCTCTGTGGATACTAAGTTATCAGTGCTCCCACTATCGATTATCACCTTGCATACTCTGTCTTTAGTCTTGCAAGTTGTCTTGAAGAAATTGTGCCTCTGCACTGGCTTTTCGACTTCTATCTCTGGTTTTAAGAGAACATTTCTCAACATCATGGATGTTCCATCCTCTGGTCCTTCTGCTTCAACATTCCTTCTCTGTGCTTCTGAAATGTGAGCTTCACCTCCTCCTTATTTCTTTTTCTTGGGACATTCCCTAGACATGTGTTGTCTTTCCACAAGCATAGCATCTTACTTCTCCTCCTCTGCTTCTTCCTCTTCCTCTAGAATAACTTCTTCCACCACCATGTCTTCCTTGGGAACTTCCTCCTTTTTCCAAGTGATTATGTGGTTTCTCAGTCTCGTCCTTAGACTGATGTGCCTTCTCATGGTTAACTCCCTTGCCTTTGTTTGGGGCTAAGATTCTACATCTTCCTCGTTGGCTTTGTTTTCTAGACAACTTCTCCTCTGCCTTCAGTGCAAATTGATAAGCATCCTCCACTGTCTTTACTGACATCATGTTGATATCATCCTATATTTCATATCTCAGACCATTTATATATCTAGCAAATTTTTCTTCATTTTTCTCCCTTTGTCTAGTTCTGATGTTCAGCCTATAGAACTCCTCTGTGTACTCCTTAACTGTCATACCCTTCTGTCTCAGGTTTTGCAACTTCCTAAACATATTGATCTGATAATATTTGGGCATGAATTTAGCCTTCATCTTGGCTACCATTCTATCCCATATCTTTATCTTTTGTTTTCCTTTGCTTCTCCTCTCAGCCTGCAGTTCATCCCACCATAGTGTTGCATGTCCTCTTAGCCTGGTGACAACATGTTTCACCCTTTTCTCTTCATCGACATCTTCATAGTCGAAATGTTTGTCCATGGATCTTATCTAATCCAGCAACTCTTCAGCATCTAAATTGCCTTCCTACATTGGGACCTCTATCTTGGCTCTGGCTCCTAATCTAACAACTGCTCTCAGCAAGCGTTCTTCGACAACATCCTCTCCTACAGCTTCCTCGACTTATACTTCTTCACTCTCTGCATCGTTGATGTCTCCAGCATTAGGTGTTCGTCTCTACATTACCTCCATCGATTCTAATCTTGCAAGAATTTCTCACATTTCCCTTTTTACAGCCCGATTGGCCAAAGGTGGTTCCACTCGTCTCCTTAGTGGCATTATGTCGATTGTCTATCACACACAGAGTACAACTTTGAGTTCTTTTGTCTCCTCTCCTTTGCCTGTTGTCTGCAAGCAAAACTTCCACTCTGATACCACTTGGTGCAAACCCCCTTCTCTCCTAAGGGTTTCATGACCTCTTAGTCAGGATCTTCGATTATGGAGTCGAACGACTCTTTGAAACCTCGTTGGCTTCGTTCTGTATTAGACATGGGTCCTCTTGCCTCCCTACGCAGACTTCATGATACCCGTGACCTTTCCTTTCGCGTTCTGCGAAATCTCAAAATTGGTGTTAGCGCCTTTTCTCTCGACCCCTCCTCAGATGTGACCTTGGGCGATGACCTCACACCTATGCGTGATTTCGGGCGCACTCAAGAGTGGGTTGGGGTCAAACCGTTTTTTGCCCCAATATTCACCCTGAGCCTCCACATGTCTTTTCTCTAAAACTGTGGTCTCGATTTCGGCCCGCCCTCAACCTCGTAAAGGTCGAGCACTTTATGTCCCTGAAATGCGAAATGACCGTCGATCTCACAATCTTGACAGTGCTCTCGAACAGACAACCGAGATTTATTTCTTGGGATCAATGGTTCGGATCTCCTCCTCCCAGATCAATGACTGTGGTCGATCCTGAATTCCAGACTTCGGAATTCTCAGATCTCAAACCTTAGTTTCCTTTGCAGGGAAGTCTTCCAGAGCGGAAGATCTGCTAATTCCAGTCCCCTTAAATCAACGACTGTGATCTTTGCGGGTCTTTAGACTTTAGGTTTCCCAAATCTCAAACTCTGCTTTCCTCCATACTCCAATCTTCTGGAGTTAATGGTTTGCAGACACCTGTCCTACTCAATCAACGGTCTTGCTTCCACTTTGGGTGTTTGACCTTTCAGCTCGGATCAATGGTCATGTGGCCCTCCTCTCGATCAATGGTCGATATCTCCTTCGGGTATTCGGACCTTTGAGATCTCAAATCTCAAACTTTGCCCTTTTCCAAATGGATTCTATCCAAAGGTTGTGATCCACTGACCCGTTTCCTCCTGATCTGACGATCGAGGATTACTTTGGGTCTTTACCCGGAGTACATGGATTTATGTCACGTCTCTCTCAGATCTGACGGCTACAAATCACTTCGAGACTTTACCCGAAGTCCACGGACTCACGCCAGGGCTCCTCTAGATCTATCGGCCCAGATTCACTTCGGGTCTTCGGTTCTTTGGGATTCGGCGATCTCAATTCTCAAACTGAAACCCCACTACAATTTTCTTGGATCTCGCAATCTACTGACAAGTGTCCAATTATAGATAGAAAACTCTCGGCTCTTTGACTCTTTGGGCTTCGGATGTTTCAACACTTCACCTTTTCCTTCCTCTAGATCTCATGACCCGCCGACACGTACCCTTCTGGATCTAACGGTCCAGATTAGCTTCGACTCTCTGGCACTTCGCGCTTCGAGAATATCAAGTTTCAAACTTGATCCCTCTTGAGCTCACGATATCTGACGGCTTAGATTCACTTGGTTGATCCGACGCCTGAGATTCACTTCGGACGATCTAACGACTCGGGTCTTCTTCGGATGATCGAACGACTGAGAATTCACTTCGACTTTTCGGCTCTTCGGGTGTCGGTAATCTCAAGTCCCAAACCTTGATGAGTTCTCTCTCTTGTGCGTGCGAAGCGTTAAAGCTCGTGCACTTTGTTTTGATCAGACGGTTGTTGATCCTTTGCGCTGTGATCCAATGACCATTGTCGCTCCTCCTCCTGAGCTTCTGATTTCTTCCGACTTAGAATATTTTCTAAGTCTTCAAAGGTCTTCACCTTTGAACCTCCTAGGAGTCCGTCTCTCGAACCTCGACTACACTTCTGAAAAGTGTTATCCCTCCTGAGCTTGGCCTTCGTGAAGGTTTCGACCTTCCGTGCACTACTTGCATTTCAAGGATTTTCGATATCTTAGATCCGAAGGATTTCTTGAAAAGAAATTATTCTCGCCCTCTTGGTGTTCTCCTTTTGCTCGATGCACACCTTCAACCGATTCTTATGCAAGGTTTGAGTTTTTGAGGACAACTGTGCACGCCTTGCAGCAGTCACTTTGCACTCCTTGCAAAGGGAAAGTTTGTGCTATCTCTTTTGAGCTTCGAAACCGAAACAGATCTCGTCAACGCACTCCTTATGTTCTGTGTGCACACCTTGCACCGATTCGACAGAAGAGAAACAATTAAAACTTATACTAACATTCACAAATCCATCTACTCATAACGAAATTCATTCATTCATGAAAAACACAATTACAGGGAATTGCAAACAATGTCCACACCATGCATTGGGTCAATTTTCCTCTATTATCTTCATTCAAAAGTAAAAATGGCTACAACTATAATCAAAACAACAACTAAATTCAAAACTCTCCTACTAACTTGCAGCAACCTCATTTGGGCATACAAAACCCCTATTTATCTCAGCAGGTTCTTAGGGTTCCCCCCGACTACTTGTCTACTCCAAAACCTAAACTAACGATTATATTAATTCAATCATATTCCAGAGCAGGAGTGGAAACTCCCACTTCGCTCGCAATCGTTCAAGCATGCTTCAAAATATTTCTCAGGGCTGAGTTCAGACGTGCTTCAAAATATTCGCCGCAACTACCAGCATTGAGATTCTGAAAAGATTCCCATGCGTTGAGTGGTCCTGCTCCACGTGCTCGCCAATGATGCTCCTACATCACAAGGTGATTGGACATGATGGCCAAAGGTAATAAGCCTAATATTGTTATTATGGTCAAGGCTTATGAAGGCTTATCTCTAACATAAGAAGAGAATGAAGAAGTGGAATTTCACATGTCCAAATTGGAAAATAAAATGGAGAGCATGGATACTACAATGGCAAAGAAGGTTGACCTCCTAAACATGGTAAGTAGAATATTATTCCAAAATTTTAAAGATACTAACCAATGGATTCTCAATGAACTCAAAAAAAATATTGATGATCTCAAAACCAAAATGGCAAGTAAAGAGGATCTTTAAGAGATGTCAAGTAAAGGGCATCTCAAAGATGGCATGCAAGTAAGATATCAAATACATGAAGGAAAACCTTATGAAGGAGCTATCAACACTCCTTATCCTAAATTATCCTCCTTAACAATAGGATAAGGAAAACAGGATGATCAAGTTCTAGTCACTTATGAAGATCACATTAACACATCTATAGAAAAAGAAGATTGAGCCCTAGCTACATGATCATTCATCACACCAAAATACATGAAATTGTGGCTTCAACTCAAGACCAAGGAGCTACTTCATTCCCAAAAAAAATATGATGAATTTTGATGGTAATTATCCCATGACATAGATATTCTAGATGGATAATTTATTGATCTACACCAAGTGGAAACTTTATAGATAATGGGTGCATCCTTATATTCAAAATCTAATTAATTTGTGTGGTATATATGACTTTGTGAACACAAAAAGGACTCTATTTTCTCTCGTTCCATTTTTATGGAAGATTCGATAGCACATTATAAAGATAATAATGAGGAACACATTCTTTAGTCAATTGGAAAATATTAGGCAAAGAGGGTCAATTACAAAGCATATACAATAGTTTCAAGGGGTGAGTCTTAGAATGAAGGATATTCCAAATGATAAATCGTTGGATATCTTTATGGGTATTTTAAAGGAGAGCATTGAACATGATGTGTGTCTCTTTGAGCCTAAATATTTGTATAAGGATTTCAGTGTGGAAAGGAGAGTTGGAAGTAAAAATATTTCTACTAGAAGGGTTGCCATTAACACCTACAAAGATCGCAATGTTCCCACTATTAAACTCGCTTAACCTACATAAAGTACAGTAAAAGGCATAATTCCAGTGAGAAGAAATTATTCTACATAGATTGTGGAGAGGAACAAAGACAATAGATGGAGCCTTTTGAAGGTCCAAAATGTTGGACAGTTGGTTGTCATTGATTTCAACCCTTCGAGAGTGATATTGGAGATTGATTTCGACCCCTAGATATTGATGTCAACAGTTGGAGAGGTCTAGAGATGTTGGATAGGTGATTGACATTTGTATGATCAATATTGATGGTGAGTTGATTGGTTACATTTGATGTATTCTACATGTAACCCCAGAGGTTTGGTTATGGGAACCGAAGTTGATTAAGGAATATGGACATGAAAGACAGTGAAATTGTAGGTAAGACTATCATAGATGGATACTACATGTTTTTTTGTTTTTGATGATATGTGGAACTCCATGTGGTTCCCCATGGTTAGGGAGATATGGCCTTGTAAATTTGGAATCCCCAAGGAGTGGTCAAGAAGCCCCTAGTTGGTTACAAGTCTTTGTCAAAGGGTAAAGTGATTGTAACAAGAAACCCCCAAAATAAGGAAAGAGGTTACCTAGAATTAGTATAAATACACCTCAAAGACTCTCTCATTTGGACATAAACACTTACATTGAATATATATCTTGTGAATGTTATGGTTTATATTTTGACAAATTTATTAGTGAATCTGATGTTGAATCTGACGTATCAAGTTTGAGGTAGCGAAGGTCTGAAGGAGTGAAAGTTTTGGAGTTGCAGAAAACTGGAAGCCTTGTTTTCTGAGGTTATACGCAGGCTACAGAAGTACAAGTCGCATACATACGCAGGATGAAGAAGCATAGGTCGCGTACATCCATGATATGAAGAAGGATAGATCACGTACATCTGTGGACTAAAGAAAGACGGGCTGCGTACATCTGCAAGTCGCGGACATCCACGGGTTGTAGTGGAGGAAAGTGCATATATATGCGGGAAGTAGAAGAGAAAGTCTCGTATATGTAAAAGGGCTTGTGAAATATTGTGAAGGGATGTTGGTACCAGGTTGCTGAGGACTCTGGAAAAGTTTCAAGTCAGTATTAGAGAGTATCAGTTCAACTACAGGATCAGAGGTAAGTTTTAAGAGTTACATTTATGTGATTATATCTTATTCTTGGTGATGGTATGGTACATGCTTGAGAGGCATTGGCACATGCTTGAGGCACATATTAGGTGCATGGTTGAGGTATATATGTTGAGGTACATTGTTGGTTCATGTCTTGTTTATATTGGTACATGGTGTATAACATGATTGAGTGATATGGTATATGGTTGAGACACTTGTTATGGTGCATGGTTGATACATGGTATGTTACAAGATTGGTACATGGTATGGTATTGATGTACATGGTCTATGTACATGGTTGATGTACATAATTGATGTACATGGTTGATGTGCACAGTTGTCATGTGGTATGATACATGGTATGGTGTTGATGTGCAAGTACATGGTTGGTATATATGGTTGATAGTTGAGGCATATGATACAAGTTGAGGTGCATGGTTGATGCATGGTTTGGTACAAGTGTTGGTGCATGATTGATGCACTTTTTATGGTACAGGTGTTGGACAATTGAGAGGGGGGGTGAATCAGTTGTTATCGTGCTTAAACAATTATGCTTCTTTTAAAATCTTTACAAGGCACTCAATGAAGATCACAATAATGCATGGAAATAAACAAAGGCACATTCAGCATCAGTCACATATATGAGAAACACAGAGACAGATATTTCCCGAGGAAACCCATACAGGGTAAAAACCTTTTTTTATTTATATGATAAGTATTATCTACATTCTTTACATTATCATACATATGAGCACCAACTCATTGTGAGACTACAACCTCTGTTTTTGCAAGCTGCAACTTGCTGAGAGCACCAACTCTCTGTTTTCTCTAGCACCCACTAGAAGGAAGCACCTTTCTCTAGCACCAACTAGACAGAAGCTACAACTCCCTATGTTCAAGCACCCGCTTGAACCTCTGAGGACAACAGTCCTCCCTAGCACCTCCCTACCACCCTGTTTTATAAATATTTGCTACTGAAACTCATTACAGTGATATAATGTTCAACAATGGCTTACCAGACTCATCACTGTTCTGCTGCATTTCGTTGCTCTGCCTGCCTCATTGCCTTCCTGCACACATGACTTGCGTTGTCTGTTCTTCTGCCTTTTATGCTCTGTGCGCCATGTCCATTCACTACACAGTTCCTCTTCTGTTCAATTCAGTTGTTGCACTCTGATCCTTCTTCACACATGAATCACCTTCAACAACGACAATCACAACTACACCAATAGCCACCCCAACTCTTCTTTGTATCGTGTACTTATAGCTTATGTGCTACTTGTGCATGCAATGCGCGCAATCCCTCTACCTGCTCACACCGCGTTCATCTCCTCCACATGTCAAGTGCTCTATCTGATCATCATGGTAACCCTTCGGCTTATCTGGCGGTTTTCCCATGCGTCCAGCATCACTGGATGTCATGCTGAGATTCCTCAGCCTCTCTGGCAGTCGAGACTCTTCGTCTTCTTTGTCTTAGACGAGTTTATCCTTTCTGATTTCAGCTACAGACTTCAATCCCCTTCCATCTGTCAATCGTCTGTATCAATAATCCTCAATTCACTAGAAGATGCCTTGAGACTCTTCATCTTCTTTGGCGATCACACTCAGTCCTCTTCGAGTCCTCTGGCAAAGATCATCATTTGTTTTAGCTATTACACTGAGAAGCACAAAAGTAGCCCTTCGATCTTGTTCAACTTCACCTGAATCGGTGAATTAAGAATAAAGAATCTGGTGCCTGTTTCGCCATTTTGTAATTTGGCATTTCAGGATCCCTGTGGTGAAGCTTAGCACCTCTAGCTTTTTCCTCCATCTTCCATCGATGTGCCCAATGGCTGTGACCACGTGCTTATGCATAAAGTGCTTTCGCAATTTTTCATTTCGTGAATCTAGAAATGAGGCATCTCGACTCTCCAAGTCACGATCCCCGAAACCCCGAAATGGAGCTTATCTGAACTGACTACTTCCCTTCTCGTGACCACCGGCGGTGACCATAGGCTGTGCCAAAAGGCGCTTCATATTTCATGAGTTTCCACACCATGCTTCGTTGACTCCAAGTCATCGAAATTCCAATCGCTTTCCACTTGTCCTATGATTCGACGATTCAGATCTGATCTTAATTCAACAGCTCAGATCATATCGTGATTTCGCATATCGCGATTTCGGCGTTCTTGTGGTTATGTTTCTTGCCTCTCCAAGTCATGATTCATGAAACTCCGAAATGGAGTCAGATCAACGATCCAGATCACACCTTGATCTTATGGCTACGATTAAATCTCGATTTCGCATATCGTTGTTCCTAAGATGGAGGTTCTCATCACTCCAAGTTGCGATAGGCGAAGCTCCGAGATGGAGCTTAGATCAACGATCCACATTCTTGGTGATCCGACGGTCCTGATCTTTTCACGATCTCGCATCTTGTTGTTCCTTAGATGGAGATTCTCGTCACTCCAAGTCGCGATAGGCGAGACTCCGAGATGGAGCTCAGATCAACGGTCCTCATTCTTGGTGATCTAATGGTCCTGATCTATTCGTGATCTCGCATCTCGCTGCTCCTTAGATGGAGATTCTCGTCACTCCAAGTCGCGATAGGTGAGACTCCAAGATGGAGCTCAGATCAACAGTCCTCGTTCTTGGTGATCTGATGGTCCTGATATTTTCGTGATCTCGCATCTCATTGATCCTTATATGGAGATTCTTGTCACTCCAAGTTGCGATTCGCGAAACTTCGAAATGGAGTCTTTGACTAGCTATGATCTTTCGCCACGCGTCCTCTTGATCCAACGGTCCACAACTGTCCTTTCTGACGTGGTCTGCCATATTCACCTCCTGGATCTGACAACCCAGATCACACCTTGATCCAATGGCTAGGATCATTTCACCATTTCGCATTTCACCACTTATGTGGTGAAGTTTTTCGACGCTTCAACTCCACTTCGCGATTTCGCCACTTCGGTGGTGAAGTGTTTCGACACTTCAACTCCCGGTATTCAAAATTCTAAAATGGAGTTTACTCTTCCATTATCACTGCGTTGTTGATCATGTTGATCTTTGCCATCATTGTTCTTGCCATCAATGACAAGCTTACTCCCAACTGTAAACCTTCCAACAATCTCCCTCTTTGGCATTGATGGAAACCCTGAACGTCTGTGCTAATCTGTTTGGACCTCCAACTGTAGCATCTGATCCGGACAACTCCTTTTCTCCCCCTTTGACATCAATGTCAAAGAAAACACGCTCCCCCTGAGCTATTGCAGTAATTTTATGAGGTATCAGATATGCAATCAATACAAGACTCCCCCTAACAGGATGGACTTTCTTACATGTGAGACAGGATAACACCCAGCTTTTGTCTGAGATATTCAAATGGTGTCTTGGGTATAGGTTTAGTAAAAATGTCTGCAATTTGTTCTATGGTTGGAATGTAATGGACCTGAACAATCTGATTGGAGACCTGCTCTCTCAGAAAATGATATTTTATGGGAATATGCTTGGTCTTGGAGTAGAATACAAGATTTTTAGACACATTGATGGCACTAGTGTTATCACAATGAATTGGGATCGGTGCAGTGTATTTTACCTCCAAGTCGGCAAGTGTCTGAATCATCCACAATACCTAAGTGCAACAGGTAGCAGCAGCAATGTACTCTGCCTTTGTGGTTGATAAAGAAATGGAACCTTGCTTTTTACTAAGCCATGCTACTAGGGAGTCACCCAGGAAGAATGCTCCTCCACTGGTGCGTTTTCTCTCATCAACATAGTTTGCCCAATCTGCATCTGAATAAGCAGTTAGCTGAAGATTTTGATTTCTGGGATACCACAGACCATATGTCATTGTTTCTTTCAAATACCTGAATATCATTTTGACAGGTTGCAAATGACTCTGTTTAGGTGCAGCCTGATATCTTCCTACCATTCCTACAGCGTGCATTATGTCTGGGTGAGATGTTGTAATGTACATCAATCTTCCTATCATTGATCGATATGAGCTTTGATCAACATCAAGTGAATCATCATCCTTTCTTAATTTACATCCAGTTACCATAGGTGTACCCACAGGTTTAGAATCTTCCATTTGAAACCTTTTCAACATTTCTATTAGATATTTTTCTTGAGAAATGAACATCCCTTCGGGCCTCTGAGTAATTTGCATACCAAGAAAAAATGACAGTTCTCCTATCATAGACATTTCAAATTTGGACTCCATGGCAGAAGCAAACCATTGTACCATTGAATCCTTATTACATCCAACGATGATGTCATCTACATAGACCAGTACGATGAGCAAATTATTATCCTCTGTTTTAATATACAGATTGTTGTCAATTGTTCCTCTCTTGAACCCTTTGTCTTTGAGATACATATCCAGTCTGTGATACCAGGCTCGAGGGGCTTGTTTTAAACCATATAAAGCTTTCTTCAGCTTGCATACTAAGTCAGGGTTATCAAATAGTTTGAAACCCTCTGGTTGTTCCATATAGACTTCTTCACTTAAATCTCCATTTAGAAAGGCTGACTTGACATCCATTTAGTAGACTTTAAACCTTTTATGACAAGCATAGGCAAGAAACATTCTAATAGCTTATAATCTCGCTATGGGCGCAAATGTTTCACCAAAATCCAGTCCTTCTATCTGAGCATAGCCTTTACCGACTAACCTTGCTTTGTTCCTGATAACTTGTCCTTGCTCATTCAACTTATTCTTTAAGATCCATTTGGAGCCAATGACGTTTTTACCTTCAGGTCTTTGAACCATCTCCCACGTATTGTTTTTCTCAATCTGATCAAGTTCATCATTCATTGCTTTAACCCAGTGATCATCTTTGTTGGCTTCATTGAAATTCTTGGGTTCCAGCATGGATATGAAAGTTGTATGAGATTGTTCGGTGGTTTTGATTAGCTTTCTCTTGGTTTGTACACCTTTGTCTTTTTCTCCAATTATCTGACTTGCAGGATTATTCTTTTGAATGATTCTGGAGGAGGAATTTGAAGTTGACTGTTGATTTGAGTCTGTCTAAGTGTCTGAGTCTTCATCTGATTCAGAGTCTTCATTTTCTGATTCTTGGACCTATTTATCATCAGCTTAAGTTGTGTCTTTTGTAGAAGACTCGTTTTTGTACATCTCTCTTGCTGGGATTCCTTCATCAACTTTTACATCAACACAGTCAACCATTTTATGCAGCCTCTTATTATAGCATCTATATCCTTTATTGTTTGTAGCATACCCTAAGAAGATACCTTCATCAGCCCTGTCATCATATTTGTCGAGGTTCTCATCATTATTCTTT